>MU866101.1:0-193252 GCA_033296915.1 Triangularia setosa | reverse complement strand
CCTCGCCGGCCCCCGCCCCCCCCCCGCCCCCCGCGCCCCCCCCCCGCGCGCCGCCCCCCCCCCCCCCCCCAATCGAGATGACTTTTTGCCAATTAATTTGTCTAGCGCCGCTTGTCGCTTGTTCGTTGTCGCCAGCCTGGCCAGGAATAGACGCGCCCCCTTGCACCTTTGTGGAGTGGCAACTGGTGAGCGGTATTTTTGGGAGGAAAGGGAGGCAGCCCAGCGGGAGGATGTTAACATTGGCAGGGTTGGTGTTCAATTCATAAGAAAGAGGAAAGAGAAAGTTTATGCGGTGCAATGAAAGGCGTTGAAGATGCCAACGACGTGTAAATCGGGAACTGCGGAGCTGCGGTTGGTGCTATACCGATGTTGATATACCTTCCCTTTCTAGGGACCCGGACACCCCCTGTTACAATGTGTCAGAACAGCTGTCAAAACTGTCAGAGGTGTCAAGAGTGACTGGTGAGAAGTTTACGAGTGCCTTGAAGAGAAAGGGAGTGATGATTCTAAATAAGTGTCTTTTGATTTGGTGTCTTTTCAATCATACATCGGTCAAACAAAGGTTTTCATTGCCATTGGAATTGCTTCGGGTACCAAGATACTTTCAGATTGATCAAGTTTTTTATTTACGACTTGATGGTCAGTGCATGATTTTTACCTTCCCACTCTTTTAATCAATCATTCCACATCTCTCGAAGTGTGAAAGTGTTGCGAATCTATAGTGCCTTAAATGACATTGATTTAAGAATTGTCTCACTTTCACTGGTATGGATGTGAGACATGATAAAACTCGGTCCAAGAGAGCCGTGCGTATCGTCATCTTTGTCGCAGTTAACCTACATTTGACTGTTTCCTAGCTGTTGGAATTGCTTGCAATTGGTCTCGCTTTGAAAAACGCGAGGCATTGTCAAGACCATATCTTAGGCCTCTGGTTCTTCTGAAGTGTCTCCCAAGACAATGACAGCGGAAGGGCCTTGCACCAAGCAGAATTCCGGGGACCCAAACCATTCTCGGTGACGGAATGTGGGAGTCAAAAAGAGATCTTCAAGAGATTCTCAAAGCAACCAAAGATTGCATTTCACTGTAACTTACCAAATGCCAATCTTGGTCTCCCAACCCTGAAGACAATCAGTCGCACAAGAGCCTACTTTCCAAGGAGAAATCATACCACAGGACCACTTGCTCCCTCCAACTTCGCCACCTCCCATATTAAAAAAATCCCACAAAACCACATCCATCAGGATTCAGGGCCCTCTCCTTTTCCACCTCTTCCCAAACCAGAAAACTGACGATCCCAGTGCGACGTCTCGCCTGTTATTTCTGGTTTTCGACTCCTCCATTTCAATCTAAAAGCCACGTGGTATTCATCACACATTTCCATTCAAAGTAACCTGAAATCCACTGGTTTGCTGGTTAATTTGAAGAGATCACCCTATACATTCGACAGAGGGCAACCAAGAACGAGCGGAGAGAGAAGCCACAGGGGGGAAAGGAAGAAAAATGCCATTCAGGCTGACATCATCATTGGATTGATGCAACACTGATCTTTGAAGCTAAGCCCTCTTCCCCGTCCGTCGTGGTCCGCCGTGTTCCTGAGTCTTTTGGAGTTTGCCGCTCGCATCCACCCCAGCAGCGAAGAAAGCTAAGCCGGCATGGCTTGCATGGCTTCACAGCGAGCCAACAAGAATGAGGCCGAATGCCGTTAAACACCGACCGAAGCACGACAGGAAGGGAAAGGACCAGAGGGAAAATTTTGGTGCCAAGTAAACGTCACATCGATAAATCCGTCTAGGCATGCAAAATCGAACCCAATTACGTTGAATCTTGGGCGACAGGTTTCGTTCCTAATCCAACTCTTGGTGTGTTCTCGGACCACATCGCAGCTTATGATGGGTGGAGTGTGGGGAGTGACCATTTCTGGTACCGAACATGGGGGGTTGATTGTCGATGGCTGGCTTCCTGGCCAGTATCGACGCCAACCTGAAAAGGGATTAGCGGATAGACGAATCAAAAAGCCGTTGCAACACAACGGTCGAGACAAGGGCCAGAAAAACTACCATCTTACCCGACCGGACCAGTTCTGGACAGGGGCCGGTACTTCGACAACGGATCGGGCTGGCGAGCTGTCAATAAACTTGTTGGTTTTCACCGGACCAGACCGGACCAAACCAAATACTCGGCGGGGGCCAGCGAACCAGCTTAGGGGCGGCGAGGGACAGAAACAATTAAGAGGAAAACACACTCGAGAAAAATAGTCACCCCCACATCATCCTTACCCGTGACCTCACTCATCACTCACTCGTCATCAAAACCAAACACGGAACTTCCCTTGTCATCGCCCTTTTGGCCGCGACAAAAGAGGTCAGATGGACAGCAGACAAGCCTGCCGGTTCTGCTTTACTGGTTCTTTTGGATACGGCGAAAGGCGAGGGATGAAGGGGGCCTTGTTCGGCAGCCGTGATTGGGTTTTTTCTGCAGTCTTGGCGCGATGTAACAGCGGCACACGGAGCTCGTTGAAGGTGGAGAGCTTGACCCTGGCTGCTTAGGCGGGAAGAGGTTGGACCGGTGTTAACGGCACGCCACACACCCCCTTCCCCTGCCAACCTGCCAGGTGGTGAATGATTCTCGCCCCGCTCTTCACAATCGATTGTGCAGGGACCGCATGTTAATTCAGGTAAATTTAGCATCATGGAGTCCAGTTTGTCGATATTCAAGATGAATGCTTGGTGCTGTAGATGAAGAGACTTGAGACCATCAAGTCATGTGGCTGTTCGAGATTGCACGTCCTTATATAATGTTCCTGCATATCATCAGCGGCGGAGGGGAAGCGGAGGGGGAGAAGAGGGGGTTGCTTGGTGGTGAATGAGGGGGAAAATGCTGATATCGTCGTGCGGAGAAAGCTGACCGGACCTGTCGGGGGGCTTTACGCAACGGCGTGAGCGAGCAGGAACATGGACAGGAGACTGTGAGGCTCCTGGATAACCCATCACTGGCCCCCGTCCCACCCTCGCGTGATCGGTCCTTCTCCTAGTGGTCGATATCAGCAACACACTCTCACATTTGACGATTGGAATCGGGTGTAGTAGGTGTGCGGATGAGTGCCGGTCGGCAGCCGTAATCAGCGAAGGATCCGGGCTTGCGTGCATCATCCCGTGTCGAGCCCATCGCCAGCGGACCTCCATATAAAAGACCCTGGTTATCTTGCACCAGCCGAGTTCAAGTAGCAAAACTCGTTCAAGAACGTCTTTGAAGAGATAACAAGCCTTGGTGTCGGAACCGAGCTAGTATCCGACGCTGGCCCTGGCTGAGGAAAGGAAGGTAAGCTCTCTTCAAAGTGCGATGCGTTCGATGACTGATGCTATCCACTGTCTCTCTCTTTTACCCATCAGCGGGGTCGCATTGAAGGTCGCATAAACATGAGGATAGAGTAGCCGGGGAAGGCCAGGATGCCGTGCAAGATGGAAGCACTGCATGCGTGTCCTCCCCGTTCCCTGTCTTGGGTTGTCTTCAGAGCCAGGAGCTGCTGCGTGCCGCAGTGACATCGTGGGCGAGGGCGAGTGTTGCAACGAAGGAAGTCGTCTTGCCACCTGGACTTTGATTTGGCGTAAGATGGGCCGAGCTCGCAGGCCTGGTGTCCCGATCTGGCTCTGGCACGCAGCCCTTGTCACTATAGGTCCAAATTAGGACTGCTTTTGAGGTCCTGAACGATGCCGAGAGTCCAGGTTGGCAAACCTCGCGTATGCAGGCACTTGAACAAGCTGCAGACCAAACCCCCGTTCAGTATTTTGCAGTCAATAGTAACCGAGTGTGTCCATATGTGGTTCCGTTGTGGGTGACGGCCCAGTATTGTTTGCATCTGTCGGACTGTCAGAGTAGGAGGAAGACAAGGATTGCCATGACAATGGCAGCCAAGACACAGAGTTCGCAAGCAATCGCTGTGTTTAGTGTAGTTGAGAAGTGGCAGCTCTTCCCTTCTCCCGAGGAGGGCCTTGCAGATAAAGACCGGGAGCTGTTGGTATGGTATTTAATGGCGTGATGACTGGCAGTGTCACAAGTAGTGTAAGGCCGGAACGAGGGGAGGGGTGGCAGTTGGAGGACCAGTGGTTGTCAACAAACAGCAGATCCGCCAGGGGCCCTGCCCCGCAGATCGGATTTGGCGGTGTCTTCCCTTTCCAGGCAGCTTCGTGAGCGGCCCAACTCTTTTGGTCGGTGACGAGACTCTTGATAGTCGTTGCCAAGCGTCGCAGCGGGAGCTGTCTGTTGACACCTGTTGGCCAGTGTCATCTCGCACAGACCGGGTGTTCATTGGCGCTCATTTCACACCCTGCCTTGCGTTGCTTCCCAGCCTCCGATCGAGGACACAGCCCGTGCTTTCAGCCCTGAACCCTGCCTTACGTTGCGCCAGTTTCGAAAACTGCCGCCTTGATGGCAGTGAGAGAATGGGCGATTGGCAACAAGAACCGATTGAGATTGTCTCGGAAATTTGTTTCAAGAATCTGCCCGCCGCTAGCTCCTAGAGCCCTTTGCAACATTGACCACCAGTTCGCGATCGATAACGTTTGCAACCGTGACATGACTTCACTGGCAATGGACTACTGCATACAACATCAGAGACCTTGCTATCATACGAAGTAGAGGGCGGATGATGAGATTAGGAATCGGGTAGCATCAGAAATCAAGCTTCAAGAGGCCACAAGCGAGTGCGAGCAGCTTGGGGGCAAGAGCGAGCGTTGGTACTGTGGAGTACGACATATCAGTACGAGGATTACAGTGTATTGATGAGATATCCAAGACGGATGATGTGGTAAGCAAGATAGACAGTACCAAGGTTGTGACTTTCACTGTAGGCTATCAATATTGTGGAATGATATCATCGAGTTGCTTCAGGACAGTGTCGACGTCGCTTATCTGGTCGCTAGATCAAGAGAGATCCAAGGAAATGGAATATGTAAGAAGATAGTGCAGCTCATAGAGTTATCATAAATACCTGTCGAGATGATATGGAAAGAGACCTATCCACAGGTTCAAGTACAAGTCGAGTAATGGACCTGCTTTCCGAGGTCTTAGGTCAGGTCAAGCGCTTACCTCACTTTATTCAAAGCTACTCATGGCAACGAATGGTGGCTAAGCAAATCTGTTTGGAACTTAGAGACAATCAAATCAAACACACCTACGGTTGCTAGTGATGGATCAAAATGTCTGTCTGAAAACTCCATTAAAGTCATCTTTTCTTTGTCATTTCCACTCCAAACATCAACATAGCTGCCCAAGTCACCTATGAAGCCAAAATGAAATATAAGGGGTACTGCTGACCCAAAGACGAAGGTCTAATTCTAAGACTCTCGATGGTTCGACTTAATGAAGCCCACCATATCAAGCAAGTCTATCATATGAAAACAAGAGATGGAATGGAAGCGAAAACATCGTGCCTTCGCTTATTTCAATGTGGGCTTTAGTGTTGATGATGGTCCTGTTAATCGCTAATCAAGCTCTATTGACATAGTCAAGTACCTAGAGGCAGTCTCACCCACGTCGATAGAATTCTCACTCTAAAGTCGTTGCGTACCTTGGTTGCCTCCCTTTTTATGTTTTCGTTTCAGTAATATAAAGCAAAATACTCAAAACTAAAGGGCCTGGGTCTGTCGTAAGGTAGCAAGAGAAGCGACTAGAGACAAAAGAACAGACACAGGAGAGGAAAATAATAGTAGCAGCAAGATACGAAAAGAAGAAAACCCAGTCGTAGAGGGTTTTGCGAGGAATCGAACGAGGGCTCTCGGTCAGCCCCGGTGGGCGGACGGCGGCGGCAGCCCCGATACCCTTACCACTTGACCACGGGGGTGTTGTGACGAGAGTACTGGGGTTGGTTGAAATTTACCATGGCTGAACTAAAATATAAACAGTCAAAAGACTCTCACAAACTGTACTGACCGAACCCCGTTGCTCCTCGCCCTAAACAAAACCACGTCACCAACACAGTGTCAACAGCACGATCTCGCCTTCCTAGTCATCATGCCATGTTTATCCCTCCTGACTCTCCTCTCCGTGCCCGCCGTTCTTGGAAGCGTATCAAGTATATTGTCTTCTTTCATGTCAGAAGCAAATTAACCAGATAGAGACCGAAGGCAGTTTTCTTTTTTTCTAAAAAGAAAAAAAGCAACTGTAGCCTGGCAATTTATCTCCCGAGAGGCTGAGACGTGTCGCCTAATTCTTTGACATATATCAACTCTCTTCTGAGGCTTGTCGACTCTTCTTTACGGCCGAGTCGTCATCTCCAAGGCATATGCCAAACTTCAGAAGGACCTGTCTGGCATCACAGTACACATAAAGCACACTTTCACACAGTATAAGCCGTTATAAATCATCGCCTTCCGCCCCCCATAGGTGCCTATGAGTACAATTCCCTCCACACGTCTTCTGCATCTTTCCTACTCTCTTTAAGGGGTCGACTCGCGCTTCACCACAGCCCCACGATGGTAGTTCTCACCCCTCCAGTGCGATACCCATCTTTCTCGCTCCCGCTCATGCTCCAAATCCATCGCCCTCAACAGGTCAACCCCGGCTCCCGCTTCAATTTCCTGCCCGTCCTTGCCGACAAGCACCGGCAAGTCTTCGTTGAGCGAGTTGTGGATGTGCCTAACTCTCCCAAATTCGAGGGGCGTGGTGCTCAGCCACTCCAGCCTAAACGGTTCGCTGCTACCCCAGGGCAGGCTCTTCATCCACCACGAGTGCGGTATCTTCTTCGACGGTGCGGACAACATCCGCGCGTAGCCTTGAAAGTGGCCAGACTGGTTGATCGAGAAGAAGAGAATAACGTTCTTACACTGCTCAAAGGCATCGGTAAAGGTCGAGCTGTTTTTGGCCTGTGTGGTCCAAATATTCTGCGTTTGTTTTGGTCAATGAGCAGTTGGGATGCCATGCTCAGCAGGACGGGGTGACTTACATCTTCCATACACTGTTGAACATTCTGTTCGTTAAAGGACTTGACGATAAAAAAGCGAGTATCTGCCCATAACAACCCCGAGTTCATCAGTCCCACGGATCCATGATGGCTGGGCAAAGATCTCGATACGATGGACACCAAGAAACGGATGAGATATCTTTTACTAACCACCTCGGCGTCCAAAATCTAGACGTCGTGATTGCCCGCTCTCCCTTTCATGATGAGTCTGACGTTTCTGGTCCCCTGGCCCTCCTTTGTAGCTGTCGTACCTCGACTGAGGTTGATCGTTGCCGTATTCCCGGCGAGTTGACCGTGGATTCGGATTCTCAAACGTGCGAGGGCCCCGCGGTGGGCTCCGAGGACGCTGGAAGATGGATGGCTCCTTGTAGCTGTGTCGACGGGAGAATGGACGCCCGGCTGTATCGGGTCGAGAATAACCGGGATGGTTGCTCGCATACTCTAAACGTCTATTGCCATCCTCTCTCTGGGCATCTTGGTGGTTACCACGAGCAAGTTTATCTCTCCCTTGTTGTTCAGCTCCATCTTCCGGATACGCTCTCTTGGTAGCCGGAAATAAAAGATCGTTGTTCTCCTTGCCTTCAGGTTCAGGCTTGCTGGGGGTGATTGGAGTGGGCAGGCTTTGTCTTGTCTCCGAGATACTCTGTACGCGAGTCACTAAGGGTGTGACTTTGTTCGGAAGTTGTCGCGGCGGCCAAGAATCGTTCTCTGCTTCTTCCAAAAGCCTTCGTTCCTCCTCCTCGAGTCTCTTTTTTCTTGCCGCGAGGTCTCTCAAGCGCCGAAAACGGTCCAGCTTCACTGTGCGGGCCTCTGTGTTGTGGTATTCAGTCATTTCCAGCCAGTCTTTGATGTCGGGAACACACTCGAGTAATTCTTGTACCGCCTGGGAAGCTGATGATGAGGCTTGTATATTCTCGGTGTATGCCTGTGAGTTAGTAGTGTAGGCCTGTTGCTTTCTTGAGAAAGCCTCAGACGATGACGACGAGGGCTGCAGATCATCATCGGTGGCTCCGGACGTAACCCGTATTGACGTGATCAAATCCTGAATATCACCATCAGTCGCACCCAGCGACGCATTGGCAGACTCTTTAGCAGGGAGTTCATGAGGGATGTGGGTGCTGTTCTGGCGGCGACTCCGATTTAGCTTTTCTCTCAACTCGGCAGTACGAGCATCGAGGCTGTTGAGATTGATTAGTTGGCTCGCCATTTCGACCGATATCGATCGATTCGATTCGATTCGATATGTATGTTGGAGTGTGTCGAAATGGAGCTGTCACTACAGCACAAAGTTAGCGGGTGGAAATGAAATGGCAAAGTTGACCAAGAAATACCGATGATATGGTGCGCGAGGGCTGAGTACTACTGCCTTCGCCTACCAGCACTGTCAAAGACAGTCAGAATAGGTCAGAATACTTTAAATGACTCGTAAAATATCTGGAGATATAAAAAAATGGCGATATTCAATATCTGGTGCGAGCCAGTGGAATTGCCCAAGCCGTGGTTCACAGCCATGGAGCTCAAATTCTTCAAATTCTTCAGAGTGGGGCGCTACTTCCTGTCTCTGGTCACAGTGCTCAATGGGTGACAACGGGTTGAGTTCAAGGGGAAGGAGCAGCGGTGCAGAGTCCTCTTTTTGTTTTGTTTTTTCCACAACGGTGAAGTTGTGAAGGCAAAGGTGCGGGGAACCTTCGTGGGCATGTCTTTGGTAGAAAACTAGATGCGCAGAGCATAAGCAGCTTGTGACGGGACGCGCTGCAGACCCCATGAGTGCAGCTCTGACTGGTAGCAGTGTCATAATTGTCTTGTATCCGGTCTGCAGCTTTGTTGTGAAAAGAAAGCACCATGGAACACGTAGCTAGCTTTCGAGAAGACATGGGCATCCTCACCGTTTTATTATCGCCAATATCCAGATACATATCTTTTATTAAATTGGAGGATCTACAATTTCACTTAACCCTAACCCTTTTTAGCTCTTTTCACCAGCGATCAGATAACGCGGACCGGCCCCCACACTTCGTTCCGCATGGAAGTGGCGGGATGTCCCCTCTCATCTCCGTTGCTCCACACTCGAAACCTCAGCAGTTCCTCCATTTCGGCCGGCGGCTTGCGATCATGATGCTTGTTGGACATGGATGACTTCAGACGATAGATTCCTGGAGAATCCGTCATCCCGTCTGCTAACCAAACCACGCTACGCTATATAGCACGCAACTTCTCTCATAAGATTGCCCGCTGCGCCCAGCACGACCACTCCGGTACTTGCTGCCTAGCCATGCGCATTAATGAAGCCAGCAACGATGCCTCATATGGACCATTACCGGTAAGGCGGCACCGATCGACATGAGCGTGTCCTGAGAAGCTGGTAGCGAATATCCGCCGAGCCCCGCTTTACCGTTGAAGCCAGGAGGGCGGATATCGAGCATTGGCAGCTGCAGACAGCAGGCGCTTCAGTGTTTCATGTGGAAGAAAGGGGGGAAGGAGTGGTGTGTCTATTCAGAGAGATTGCTTGTGCAAACATCACGGCCATCAGCAACAGTTACTGATCTGAATCCCACGCGGGCCGGTTTCCCGCAATCTGGATCATGTCGTCGACATGGGCGGTCAGACAGCATCCCGGTCTGTCAATGGCGGCTACTTTTGCGCCTCCATCACGATCCCTGCCGCCGTTCACCAAGAGCGTCTGGAAGACTTGGCGAATCTCGCAAGCTGCGGTGATGAAGTGTTCTTCGTGGATTATGGTGGGGTTTTCGGCTCGAAAGAGACACAAGCGAGGCCCTGTCCCTGCATAAGCGTTCCCCTTACTTGGCCCTGTTGCCCGCCGCCGCCCACAACCCGTCCCTAGCGTTCGACGACGTCGACGGCGGTATCACAACCACACTAACTCCCCGCTTTCGGCTCATGACCAACGTTCACCCTGTTTCATGCCTTAACCGCGGGATCTCAACCGAGCCCTTCAAGTCAGATCATGCGCTGCCAACCGCCACTTCTTTGGATCTGCAGACATCCATGCCTCACATCACTTCCCAGCTGCATGGGCACACATATGGGCTGACCCACCTCTCCCATCACCGCCCACACCAGAGACGACGTTGACGGTGGGCATCCGCTTGAACTTACCTGAACTGTGAATGTCTAGGCTGTCAATGCTCCCCCCTCACCTCCACCATGGGAGATCAGCTCCAAGTCGGGATGTCCCCCTGTCAGGGCGTCAATCCTGTTTGCCTGCCATGCCGCCCTTGGCCCTCACTTCTTTATGCCGCGGTTGATACAACAGCGCCATCTGAAGAATCGATGCGAAGGGTTCTCTAGGTCATGGGCGTCCATCTGACCCGGACGATAGTTGAGGTGTTGATACACACGAGAATGGAAAGAAGTGGATTCCCGTCCGTATGGGTAGGCTAATTTTGCTGAAACAGAGTGAATGCTCCGCTTCTTTGAGATCCATAGGTGAAGCAGCCTGTTTGCTTTCGTCATCACCATTTAACAGCAGAGGCGATGCATCCACCATTACCATTGTGGGCTCACCCCTAGTCGCGGCGCCCACCCCCAAAGCGGGCAAGCCACCGTCCAGGGGTCTGACATCCATCTTTTGGCAAGGGGGTCTCATACACAATGATATTTCGGTGTTGATCAGGTATATAACATGTCAATGGCTTCCCTTCAGCACCTCCCTTCTTCTCTCACCAGGCGCAACGCGACCTTTCTAGCAAAGCCATTCATTCTTTGAGTCATTCCTTCGTTCTCTTCCAAACTACATTCATTGTATACCGACACTCACTTCATTGACTGAAGACATTTCTTCCAATCTCTATCACCACCAACACCCAAGTAACAACACGCATTTTCCCGCTAGACGGACCTGCTTGACGCTTTTAGCACTATCATCCCCAACGATTCCAAGTCAACCTTTCAAGATGCCTTCTTTCACTTCCAAGACCCTCCTCGCCGCTTTGGCCGGTGCTGCTGCTGTCAACGCTCACGGCCACGTCAAGAACGTCGTCGTCAACGGCGCCAGCTTCCAGGGCTATGATATCAACTCCTTCCCTTACACCCAGAACCCCCCCAAGGTTGCTGCCTGGACCGCCTCCAACACTGACAACGGCTTCGTCGGGCCTGAGTCTTTTGCCTCTAGCGACATCATCTGCCACAAGAACTCCGCCAATGCCCAGGCTCGCATCGTTGTTGCTGCCGGCGACAGCGTCTTTGTCCAGTGGGATACCTGGCCCGAGTCTCACCACGGTCCCGTCATCGACTATCTTGCCTCGTGTGGCAACACTGGCTGCGACAAGATTGAGAAGACTGCGCTCGAGTTCTTCAAGATTGCCGAGGCTGGTCTCGTCAACGGTGCCCAGGCTCCTGGTCGCTGGGCCTCTGATGTGCTCATTGACAACAACAACAGCTGGATGATCAAGATTCCCGCCAACATCCGCCCCGGCCAGTATGTCCTTCGCCACGAGATCATTGCCCTCCACTCTGGCGGTGACCTCAACGGCGCCCAGAACTACCCCCAGTGCTTCAACATTGAGGTCACTGGTTCCGGTACTGTCCTTCCCCAGGGTGTTAAGGGCACTTCCCTTTACACTCCCACCGATGCTGGTATCCGCTTCAACATCTACCGCTCTCTTGACAGCTATCCCATCCCCGGTCCCGCTCTCCCCGCCGGCTTTGCTCCCGCTGCCCAGGGCTCCTCCGCTATCGCTTCTTCCGCCACTGCCGTCACCGGCCCTGCCACCAACGCTCCCGCTCCTATTGCCACCACCACCGCTGCCAACGTTGTCCCCAGCCCTACCACCATTGTCACTTCTGTCGTTCAGACCTCTGCTGCCCCTGTTCAGACCTCTGCTGTCCAGACTGCCGTGCCCGTCCAGACCAGCACTCGCCCCATCAGCACCCGCCCCCAGCCTACCCGCTGCCCCGGCCTCGGCCGCCGCCACCTCCGCAAGGTTGCCCGCGCCTAAGCGGTTTATCTCGTCTTGTTTGAGAGAAGTAAACCTCTTGATTTCGATTCTTGATGTGCATACAAAGCAAACATTTTCAGCCTGGTGCACCCTGCAAATTCATGGGCCCTCAGTTGATGATTTGCCTCGCATTTTTGAGGGGAATTATGGGACTGAGGGGAAGCTCCCAAACCAAAACTAGAAATTTTTTATTCTCCTGTATATATGGCTTTGCTAGTTTCTTGTTCTTTTTGTACACTATTTTAGTTTCGTTCCAAGGACTTTTTCGTCTGGAGGAAACGGGGCATATGTAGTCAACTGACTGGTTCACAATTGGATGACACCCTGGGTCAGACAAATATGCCTTTTTGTTCAAAGCTTTGATCCTTCTTGATGCATTAAAGTGACTTTGCCTGAGCTGAGACCCTGACGGCCTCTGACCACATTTGTGATATTCTGTGGGGGTACTTGGACCAATGTCCCTCCCGAGCCCAACCTTTTCAACCATATGTGCATACGAGCAGTAAACAGCGCGATCCAAGATGCCGGGAACCGTCGCTATTATTTACCCGCAAATAAACCTGTATCCCACCTGTTTGACATTGGTAGGTACCGAACCCACACCAAGAGATCTAAAATGCCCGGATGGCGATGTAGACGTAGATGCGCACCAGTCGTCTTCCGGCTAAACAACCCCTTTTTGACGCCATTACTACTTCTAGTAGCAGACGGCTAGGTACAGAAGACAGCAAAGAGGGGGGTCGTTCCATCATTGAGAGACAAGAACCATCATTTTTCAACAGATAAAACTTCTCCCTCAAACCTAAGAGAAAAGAGCAACTAAGAATCTAAAAAAGAAATTTTAAAAAAAAACACACACGGAGCGAAAGTGGAACAGCCTTATGGTGCGACCTGGAAGGGGGGAGGAGTTGTTAAATGTCCACCAATCACCTGCCTGGGATTTTCCCAATCTGGCATTTCTCCGTACTTAACGGCCTCTCCTAACCCCATCGTCCGCATGGAAATTCTCCAGCAGCGTCTCGCGGTGGTAGCATTTCAAGACCCATCCGCTAGGTAACATGTCGAGATTTTCCGTTTCTCCAATCCATGGTAGATCTCGCATATGATCTACCGGCTGGTGCCCGTATATACCGCCCCCTTGCCCTATTGCTCGTATAAATCACTTCCTCACGACCCTCCTACCCCCATTGACTACTCCTCCAGGCAGCTAACATGCATCTCCTCCTCCCACTCCTTGGGCTCATCACCCCAGCCCTAGCCCAATCCCGCACCTCCCCGCCTTCCTCGTCCTGCATCCGCGTCTCCAAGACCCCCTCTTCCCACTCCGCCCAGTTTTCCACTCTCTCCTCCGCCATCTCCTCCCTCTCTACCTCTTCCACCTCCCCAGTATGCATCTTCCTCTATCCAGGCACCTACAACGAGCAAGTCCTCGTCCCTGCATCCCTCCGCGCCCCCATCTCCATATACGGCAGCACCACCAACGCCGCCACCTACAAGTCCAACACCGTCACCATCGTCCAAGGAAAATCCCAAGCCAACACCGGCGCCTCAAACGATGAGACCGGCACCCTGAGAGTAAAAGCCAACGGGGTGAAGATTTACAACCTCAACATCGTCAACTCGTACGGAAAAGGCTCGCAAGCCGTGGCGCTCTCAGCGTATGCAGATAGCGGGTATTACGGCTGCTCCTTCCAAGGATACCAAGACACCGTGTTGGCAAACAGGGGGAAGCAGTATTATTCTGGGTGTGAGATTGTCGGGGTGACAGACTTCATCTTTGGCCAGGAATCTCCCGCCTGGTTCGAAAAGTGCGACATTCGCGTTCTGGCCTCTTCTGTAGGCTACATCACCGGTAAGGCCCCAACTCGTCACAAAACCAAAGAAAGCTGCTGACACAGGACTCTGTACAGCCTCCGGTCGCTCAACCTCCACCTCCCCCAACTACTACGTCTTCAACAACTGCAACATCGCCGCCAAGTCTGGACAAAATGTCGCCAACGGTGCTTATTACCTGGGCAGACCATGGAGGGAGTACGCGAGGGTCGTGTTCCAGAGCACGGCGATGAGCTCGGTGGTGAATGCGGCCGGGTGGAGAATCTGGAACACGGGGGATGAGAGGACGTCAAATGTCTACTTTGGGGAGTATGCCAACTCGGGTGCTGGGGCGGGCGGCACGAGGGCGAGTTTTGCGAGGAAACTAGGGGGTCCGGTAGCGGTTGAGACGGTGTTGGGGGGGGACTATAAGAGTCAGGGGTGGTTTGATGGAAATTATGCCAAGTGACGGAGGAGTAAGCGATAGAAATGCTGGCTTTGAGGGAAGAAGGGAAAAGGTGTGACTGGAGTCAGTCGGATGGTATGTTGTTGATGCATTGTCAGCAGGCTGCTGATGCCGCTGGCCAGGGTCGGGCTAGGCACATAAACAGCACCATCGTGCAGTTCCTGAGCATGAAGCAGCAGCTCTGGCGACTATTGTTAATAAACAGACTGAACAAAGAGCAGAAATGCGAGAGAAGTTTGCTCACGAGGGGGGGCTTATACTCGTCAGAACGTGGAGCCGTTGCCGTGTCCAGGCTCAGAGAACAAGAAGAAACGAGCATGTTGGGCAATTGCTGTGATGCATTTTCCGCTGATTTGACTGACAGCAGCATTGACCCAAAGAACGTGCGATCTAGCGGCATTGAGTCGGCGGCACAGGCAGCAGTCTCGCGATGGATGTCTGGATCGGAAGGAGTGGGCACGTAGGCAAGGCAGTTTGGGAAGGAAGAAGCAGCATCCGCAGAGGGGAAATAAGCAACCTTGAGCGACTGGTTGTTTGCTTCTTCCCAGACCAACGCTTTTCTTCGTTATTGCCAGCCTTTGTGCCATTGCCTGTTGAGTTTGATGTTAACTCAATCATTTGCCGCCACGTCAATTTAAGGCCATCCTCGGTCATCTGTCGGCCTCTTCCACTGCCGGGATAGGTGACTGTTCCCCTATCTACACCTTAGGACATTCGGCGTGGTGGGGATTAAAAGCTCAACATGCCCTTTTTTCTCTTTTTCACCTTTCACCCTTTCACCTTTTTACATTGTTTTGCATGTGTGGTTCAACCAAAACACACAACTTCCTCACATTATGATGCCAGCAACATACTGTCAAGCGATCTATAGCACCCCATTCAAGACCTCGGCCAACGGCTGACGTTGATGTTGTTGAGGAGCCCGGCACCTGGAAATCTCCAAAACGCCAAGAAACGGCACGTCCAAGACCCCTGGCGCTATCCCCGATTAAGCTCACGCTGTGGATTCACCACCCAGAGCCCAGCCATTCGGCAGCCCGCAGCGCATGAACTGGACCCTGATCAGCAAACGCTTCACTGATACCTGCAAAGCTTAGTGTAGCGTCGCTGACGATGTGCGCAACGGCTCAACCCGTTCTTTTCGCCCCAGAAAACTCACATGGCCCTGCCATGACTTTTTAGGGTTGAGTGTTGGGTAGCCAGGCCCCCTGTTGCGAAGGGCGGCTGGGGAAAATCTCATCGAGCAAGGGATGAATGGATTTGGTGGATGGCAAAGAGAGAAGACGCGTTTTGTCATCTGGCATCACATCACATCACTCCGTCGACCTGTCCACGGGTCTTAACCCTCACCTTGCCTGGCTGAGGTTTTTTGACACACCGCTTCTTCATTCCTGTCTGCTGACTAGTTATTTGTTCATGAATAAAACGCACTTACATGGTTAAGTTGAACTTCATCTTTCGCTTTTTGTTATCTCTTCCGATTTTCCCACATCACGATACGCAAATCACCACTACCCACAAACAATCATGACCTGGTGGAACCCCTTCTCATCTACCCGCCCACCACCAGCGGCAGCGATAGCGATAGCGGCAGACTCAACACCAACAGTCAACATCACTGCCCATTCCGACCTTGAAACTGCCGCCAGCTCCCGCCCCGTCTCCCCTCCTCGACCGTCCTCCTCCCCGTTACGCGATGATGCTCCCATCACCACAATCGTCGCCATCTTCCCCCACAAGCAACCCCTCCTCCCCCCAACCTCAAAACTCACATCCGCCCAGTTCATCTATCTCTTCGTCCTCGATGGCCTAGGAGCGCTGATCCTGTCGGGCGGGATCAACTTTGCGATCGCCTACGCGATGTACACCGCCCCGCAATACACCACCGGTCACCCACCAGATAAAATCACCCTATGGTCCTTCCCCTCGACGCTGGCGGGCGACGCGGCGGTGACGATCATCTTGCAGTGCTTGGTTACCTGGTTGATTGAGTTGTTTCTTGTCAACCGGGATCTGAAAACGGGCGGGGTGGCTCCGGTTGGCTTTCTGCCCCCTTGGCTGGTTGATAATAAGGCCGTGAGGTGGTTTCTTTCTCTGCCGCCGGCATCGTCATCATCACCTCCTCCTCCTCCGTCTGAGAAGGGGGTCACAGTCGTATCGAGCCCAGGCAGAATATCGCCGTATCCTGGAACTGGGTCTGGAGTCCTCGGATGGGCGAGCTTCCTCTTTGGGCAGGCAGCGAAGAGTATGGTTGTCGCGGTGGTAAGTTTCTTGATCTTTTGGGGGCCTACGGTTGGGCTGTTGATTGCGGCTGGGAGGAGCAACGGCAGGGGAGACTGGGAGTATGACGTTACCTGGACGCCGCAGCTGTTTAAGCTTATTCTGGGAGGGGTGTTGGGCTTGGTGACCACGCCGGTCATGGCTGGGGTTTGGTTGGTGAGGGCTGGGTGGGTTATGGGGGACAATGATGAGTCAGAGCAATGAATGGGATGATGCAAAGGAATGTATTGGGATATTTTTGGGACTAATGAACAAAGTGATGGAAACCACGAAGAACAGATGGGATTGAAACCAGGCTTGGAACTGGAATGGATATGAACGATAAGAACAGTGATCAAGAATCAAGACGGGATGGAACACCATGGTATAGACAGAATGGGATTAAACACGATGGGAAAGAGGAGGGGATATGGCATATATAACAAAGCTAGAGTAATACATAGCATAATGCTAATGGTTTGATACAGAGACACGCTCATGCAGGGGGCAAGAAAGAGGTAAACAACACCCCCTGAATCAACGCGTACAGAACCATAAACTTGACAATATGCCCACCCATCTTCTCGCCCCGAATCAAGCTCCCTGCCACCCACCAGTACCACAGCGGGTACCCAGACGATATCCTCGTGATGATCTGTACATGGTACATGGCGATGGCAAGCACGGCAAGCACCACTTGAGCCGCCGCCGCGGACTGCACAAGTGATGTCAGTTGCGCCGACTCGACGGGTTTGGCGGCAATCACAGGCCGCCGAGCCGATGTGAGCTGCTCCACTCCCGATCGGACTAGGATCGCCAACATCGGGGTGGCGAGCAAAAATAATGGGAGATTTGAAATCGTCCAGTAGCGGAGGAAGCCGACATTCCTAAACGTCGAGAAGAAGAAAAAAACGAGTCAGCATGTGATCTTGGCGGAAAATATCGGGAAGAGGAGAGGTCATACCAGTAGTGCTCCTGGACAAAGGTGAAGATGCTCGGTAGGTAAGCCTGACACCACGGCCGAGGCTCTACACCGGATGCGCCGGAACAGAACCGCCCATAAGCGATGGCCTGAGGGATTATGGATCCGAGGGCTACGCAAATACCGCCGATGCCCAGTGCCGCAAGGCGGCGAATGGTGTCGGAAGGTTTCCGAGGCAGGCTCGGGAGGTGTCGCAGAACTTCCCAGGCAAATGGGATGCCATTTAGAATTCCATTGCTTCGGAATGCCGTGGCCAAACCAAAGAGTATCCCGGAAAGCACCAGATAGATATCACGAGAGACAGCACGGCTCTCAGCTTGGCAACTGAGCGCAAATAGAAGATATCCGGTAAAGGCGAGGAAAGCGTACGAGCTCTCCATGTAGGGCGTCGTAAGAAACATGCCAGCAGGGGAGATGATATGCAGCAGAGCCGCAACCAAGGATAGAGTGCGGTCCCGCCACACAACCTGTCCGAGGCGATAGAGCACAACCACTGAGAGGAAATGTGCCGTGTTGGCAACAATGACGCCGACCACGGCTTCAGGAAGGACACCGCCGTCTGCCGGAGGAGCGATACTGAGATACCTTGTCCCTACCAGATTGGGAACACCATATGTCAGCGTCCATATTGATGGAAATATGAAGTAACCAACAAAGTCACCAAAACGCCTCATGGCCTCTTTTTTGTGGTCCCAGGGACAAGCATCCCGTCACTCACCTTGAATAATCCCCCTGACCACGATGGGCAGCCCAGCACCAAAGGCCCATTCCTGTTCAAATACATATCCTCGCTTCGCAGAACTCAGAAAGTAAACGGCATCCCAGCTGGCAAACCGCGAGACCAGGCCGCCAATAAGACCCAGCGGCTGCTGAGCCCGTCGTTGGCCCGTCATTGCCGCTTCCACGCCACCGTGCACCAAGAGGCCGGCGGAGGTGTCATAAGCGTCCCCTACAAGGGTGCTTCCCAGAGCAATGGCAAACAAGAATGCTTTCCATATTATAAAAGCGGTCACCAGAGTTCTGTACGGTTGCGCAGTGCTGATAATGCGGGCGGTGGTCACCGTGGTGGGTACATAAGCACGGGAGCTCTTGGAGCTGGGAGATGACGCTGTCATGTTGCCCAAGTCAGGTAGGTGGGAGGCTGGTCGGGGGAACTAGATGAACGGGCTCGATGACCAAAACCTCATGACTCCGAAAATGCAAGTCTAAAAATGAGTTATCAATTCTCCCGAAGCAAACGCCACAGAAGAGCAGAATGCGAGATGCTGTGCCGGTTTCTGCTTGCTTGCAGCGGCCGGCCTTTTGGTTGAACGCTTTTGGCAGTTGGCGTTTCGGTTGGCAGCACTGAGTGGGGGGCATCCCAATTGAAACAAGGTGAGGCTGATCGGCCCCACTTTTCAGCTCAAAAGGGTGGCTTGAAGAGGTGGCTTTCCACGTTTTGTATTTTCTCGAAACTTGGGAGTTGAAGATGGGCGACCCTGGGCACAGATCTTTCGTTAAGCTGTTCGGATTATGATAACTGTATTTTTTTCTGGTTTTGGTATTCCATGTCAGGACTTGTAAACTCTCAATCCTTCCGAGGCGCGAAAATGCGGTTGGTGCCCTCTTGCCGCCGCTCAGCTGACATGTTACCTAATCATGGAAACAGGGAGAATTTGATCATCGTCAAATCACAAACTTGATAATGATTTGTGATGATCATGGATTGTTCAGGCTTTGTCGTCAAACATCTCGGCGACATTGGAGACTGGAACGGGTATCGGTGTTTGTGAGAGCTCCGGGTGCCGGGCGGGGTGGATCTTCCCGAACCCGTGCCAAGCATTCTCGGCACAGGGACCCGATCAGTGCTCTTGCGCTTCATCCAATGACGATGAGCTGGCCGGCAGAGCTTGTGATGTCAATAGGGTTCGGGATTCTCATGGCAGACTGCAGTACAGCATAAGCAGCTTCTATTTTGTAGGAATATCTTTCTGTTTCCGCTGTCAATTCCCAGGTATGTAGGTACCCCCGCTCCCAAATGTCACCCTCCTGTGTAACCTGGAGTAACCTTGTTGTCCACACTGCCATCAACTGTTCCTGGTCTCGAAACAATAGCCTAGATTCTTGTCATCGCTTCTTTCGACGTGCTTCCCCTGCTGGAGAACATGGATTTGCTTGGGAGCAAAGTGCAAGAAGAAAAAAGCAAAAAAGACGCATTGGTTCATCCGATGCTGCGAGAACAGCACACCTCGCCGAACGAATCCACTTTCGTCCCTAGACCGAGACCCGGCCTCTCTGGGTGCTGCTCGGTCTCCCTAGGTCGAGCAGGTTGACCGCCTCGCAACCCCTTCTCAAAATATGCTTCTATTTTCCTCATTGTCGCGCAGCTGATCGAGGCTCGTCGAGTGTATATGAAGCCTTAAAAGATCGTCAGGAAGCCGCACCCCGACGGTTAACATCGACATCGAAACCGACCCGGCCGCGTCGCACCGTTGCCCTTCCCAAATCATCGGCGCTTGATTGTCCAGAATCCGTCCCAGCAACCAGGATCTCCCGCGCTGTGCCCCTCCACCCGCTGAGTCCACAGTCCCCACCACCTGCAAAGAGCCCACTACGGAGCCGGGGCGCACGACGTTTTCCGCTCCTCCCTGAGCTTCAGCTTCGGCCTTATTGGCCACCCGTGAAATACACTGACAGCCGCGCCGACTGGGCGTTGGACGGCGTTCAGCTAATTAAAACCAACGCCAGCTCCTCCTCGAGCTTCGTGGTTCATCGAATCCAACCTCCCTCCTCTGAGGCGAACCATTGACCGCTCAACGACTGGACATTTTCTCCAGCCTCTTTTCTCGACGCTCTTTTGCCAACAAGCAACGACAACATCATTCCGAACCTCAAGCACAGCAATTATTCCCTCACCTGCACCTCACACTCGCTCCTTTCCTACCAACAGCTTCCCATAGGCCCATAGGGCTCAGCTGAACTGCGAAATCGGCATTGACTTGTGATCCTGTCAGACAAACACGACAGTGGCACCAAAAGCAACGGACAGCACGCTACCTCTCGCACCGCTCGATCGATCGATGGCAGCTGCTGTAGCTTGCCGGCTACTGCTGTAACTTGCAGATTCGCTTGCCTCGGCAGCTTGGCTTGCCGCTCGTCACTCCTCCGTCACAACCGGTTGATCCTGCAAGAAAAGGCGGCAACTTCTCAGTGTGGAGTTGGCCCAGCACTCCTGAGTGACGTCGACGCCTGGTGCACGACTGGAGAAAGAATCAGTTCATCGGTGGAGGTGCTGTCGCGAGCACTGCCCCTGGCCAGCTGGAGAACAGCCTTTGCAGTAAACTATCAAACACACCCCCCCTCCCCCCCCCCCCAACACCATCTAACGCAAGGCTGGTCCTTTGCAGCTTCCAATCTCAACTCCACGTTACCCTTTTCTGTTTTTCACTTTTCAGCGTTTCCATCTTTCCATGTCTGCGGGAAGTAACGTGTAAGAATGTTTCTTCATTCGGGCGCGAGCCTCCATGGCCATGAATACTCGAATCGTCCTTCACCATCCACACCCCAAGCTGCCGCCCACAACCTACGACGCCCCTTATTACGTTCTGCCTTTGCACCACCAAAACAAAGGGTGAACGTTGATGGCGCATCCGCCCCCGTTTTGCGCCAACGCCCGGCGTCTGACTTCATCCCCCGCGCCCTGTCACCCGTTGTGCGGTTCCGCGAGGATCCCCAGGATGACGCCCCTCCTCAAACGCCCGCCATGACAGAACTGCCCTCGGATTCAGAGCTTAGTGATGCGACGAATTCGAATGCTGGTACACTAGGGACCCGGTCTACGCCACGGCGGCGCCGCCATAGACTCCAGCGCAAGAGCACCACATACGGCCTTGGATATCCCACTCCGAAGCTCCTCGACAAAACCAAGTATGTTCGAAAGGTGTTGCCGAGGCTGCTTCTTCAGCTTCAGTTGGTATCGGAGGATGGACGGTCAAGACCTGTGCTTGAAGTGTTTCCTTCAAGCCGAATTGCCGGTCCGGTAATAGCTCCCCGACTGGCAAAGCGGTTTCCGGGCATTTTTGGGGTCAAACACTCGCTTGCTTACGATGACATTGTCCTGGTGAGAAGGGACGATGATCATGCGGAAAGCGATAGCACCGAAGGCGAGAGCGACGACGCGCTCGAGAAAAGGAGACTCGTTGCCGTCTACAGCCCATTACGCCATTCGGACGAGGCCGAGATCGTGTTGGATGATGGGACGGTGTGGGTCGCCAGGCCACTTCCAAATGGCTCCTGGGACTTTGTACACACCGACGATAACGGCAATATTACCACTGCCCGGTGGGCTCGCAGGCATAAAGCAGCGCCAACATTGCATTCAACAGAGCCGGGAACGCCATCATCTACAACGACTCCACAAACTCGCTACACGTTCAGCATGATCAACCCCCTCGCTCGCAGGCATCCCGTTATGGCATCTCTCACCCCTTCATCTCTCGATATTCGCGACTCCTATACTTCTGTTTCCAATCCTTGCAACCGGTACCAACCGCCCCGGCACGGACGCGGCCGTTCCCTCTCAAATGTCACCTGTAGCACTGTTCCAAACTCTCCATCTCAACAATCATCATTATGTTTCTCCACAGACGGCGAAAGCGACTCTGGGCTCGGGCTGCCTGTTTCTCTGAATCAAGAAATGGCCGAAGGACCAGTTTACCCGGTCGATGAAGCCACCAAGAACCTTATTTCTGTGACAGCTCTCTGGGTAGCTCTCAGCTCGGGCTGGTCACCAGCGCACACTCCCACCGGCAGCGCTCAAGAATCCGCAGCAGCCACCCCATCAACAGCAGCCACACGTGTTGGGCGCAGCCGCAGGAATACCTGGGGCAGCAGAGCATCCAACGCATCTGACGCTGGCCAGCGGTCCGAATGCGCCGATCTCATAATGGGGATCGCAAAGCGGAACTCGCTCCCACCGCAGTGTCTGACAGAGGAATCCGACAGCAACAGGCGATCAGCCACCCCGACAGGAACCCCGGTCATCTCCCGCGCGTCAACCCCGGTGTCGAACATGTCCACCAACCACCCCAAAGCAGCCCCCCGAAGAGCGACTAGCACAGGCGCGGCCTACATGCAGAGGCGGCTTCAAGCGAGTTCCAACTCTGAGGCCACAGTGGCCGAAGTAGCGGAGATGAATGCCGCCAAAAAGACTTTACCCTCGCAATCTCATCCCCAGTCCCATCCCGAAACATCAGTTTCAGTATTCCAACCCACTGCTCCGATCCGCCCCTCGCTCAAGGCAGAGGGGAGCAACGTGCATAGGCATAGTAGCATCACCATCAAGGTTGTCTCATCGCCGGATAGGGAAACTCACGGGGTGACGGTGAAGAGGAGCAAGAGTTTGTTTACTTCTTCCAAGAGAGCAAGAGCAAACAAATGTGCGGTGACGGAAAGGGACTTGGGTGAAGGGTTGAAATCCCCAGGGAAGGAGAAGAGGAGGTTGAGGGAGAGGCTATCGAGGTGGATGGGCAAATTGGGGGTGTCGTCTTCACGCTAGAGGATCCTGAAGAGGAGGGGAAGAGGGGTTGTTGATGCTGTTGTTAGGGCTGCCTCTTTTGCTGGGAATGCTTGTGATATCTTGCTGTGATGGATCGAGACGAGGTGTTGGTGTGCCCGGTTGCATGTCAGGACTATGGTGTGTGCAGGTTGTGTAGTTGTGTGGTTGTGTGGTTGTGTGGTTGTGTGGTTGTGTGGTTGTGTGGTTGTGTGGTTGTGTGGTTGTGTAAGGTATGCCCTGTGTATGTCTTGGGTGTGGTGTACTGTAACATATCCACCTTTTTGGGCATGTGCGGTTTTTGTCGGAGTGGATTGCTGGGAGGGGAGAAAGATGGAAGAAAAGGAATTAGTTAGATACCCCCGTTGCAGTATGAGACTGTTGAGTAGACAATCAAGTAACGTCAGGATACCTTTGTACCAATTTCCGTGAATGCTGGTGTTGCTGTGGTTGGTGCTCTGTCCGGGTTACCAAAAAATGAAAAGTAAACAAACAAAGGGGGTAGAAAAAGGGGGTAAATGCCAAGACCCGACCTGGTTTACTGATAAGCAACAACCGCTGTCGCAAAGATCTTCACACCTGAATGCCCAAGTTTAATTTCGGCTTATGGACTGTGTCTAGTCCATGCCAGCCACCGCTGCTTTTAGAATCCCATTCGTTCGCGAGCGCTGTCGCCGGCGCCTGTCAACCTTTCGTACTGCCGGAGACAGGGGGCGGGGAGTTACCGGGAAATAGGAAAGGATTCTTTCTCTGCCGAATGGTTTAGCTATGAGTCAGAGGTGTGTAGTTCTGCCAGGAAAAGGTAGATTCTATTGGCTCTGTTGGATACCCTCGAGTTTTGTACTGTGGAGGCAACTCCTCCCTATAAGAGGTTTTCAGGAGGCGGCGGGGGAGAAGGCGTCAATGTTGAACCTTGACGGGCAGGTCTTTTGGTCATGTCAAGTGGGTGTTTGCAGCACATGAGGAGAGCCTGGACAGAACGGCAGTGAGAGTCATGTTTAGCGGTTACGTTTTGCCATCCCACCTCGGGATGGTCATGATTTACTCAGAGCTGTCCGCTGACACTATAGGGGGATATCAGTGGAGATACAGGCATGGTCTTGACAGCGACAAGACGGGGCATTTTTACTTACTCATTACCTGGTGGGTAGATATCTAGCCTTCTAAATTGCCCAAATTAGGTAAGATATTGTCCCCATGTAAAAACTACATTTTCGACCATACGTGAGATGGGTCTTCCAAGAGATTTTCTGGATGGGAATGGGTAAGAGCCCATGGTGGATATTCTTTACAATGGGTGAATATGAGTACATGTATATGAAGGCGAACATTTGATAACCATGTAGACTGCCTTGACTTAGACATCCTATCCCTCTTTCCCGGCATCTAGGCCCAATGATTTTGAAGTCATGCAACTCACGTCAACTTGACCATGCCTATATCTCTCCGCGTTTTACCTTCTTTTTTATCCTCTCAAACCAGTGAAAAAATCGTGGTTTGTGTACTCCCCAGTCATCACACACGATACTAGGCACTGCTCCATGCTTGATAAGAACCCCTCCAGTTTCGGTCTTGCTATGATCCCAGGCACGGAACAACACTTCACTCATTGCTTCTTTTTTCCTTCCTGGCCATTTTTTTCTCTATTGCTTCCACCAGCAACGCATCCATGATGAGCCCGCCGAAAGCATACATTTCCAACAGGAGCCCAGAACTCAGCACGGCCCATTCCCGGCAGCCCATTTCTCCCTGTATTCTTATATCTAGCTTAACTCCATCGCCGTGGTCGAGAAGCATTTTCAACATGTCTCCATACTTTTTTGATTCAGCGTGTCGTAGAGGACGATGGCGTCCTTCGTGTTGTTGAAGTAGCCTTCGTCATCTGAGTCTGGTTCTTTTGGGACTTTGGACTTTATCACTGTCAATGTTGTTGTTGCTTTTGTTCACCGAGTACGTAGAGCACGCAGAGCAAACTTTTGAAACTCCCCGTCCTTTCTGGGAACATCCTCATGTGTTCTGGTACACATTCAAGAACTTCGCAATGCACAGTTCCATATCCACCCCTTCTAAACACCAACCAAATTCCCAGGTTCCCCAGTTCACCATTCCTAAGTGTTTTTTTTCTCTGGTGAAAGGTTATTAATTATTTTGCTCAAGGTCGCGGTCGAGATCCAAGGCCAATTACCTAGTGCGCTCTCTAACACCACACCTGCCCATCCGGTTTTGAGAGGGAGCAACTTGATAAAACGGGCGATCAGCGCCTGCTCTTTGGACAACCATGCTGGCAGACGACTCAGTATACCTGCGGGCGCATGATCCCCTACTATGACGAGCCCGGATAAAGTCACGGAGACAGAGAGTCTTGTGATCACGTGGGAGGTGATCCTGTGCTGGAAGTACGTATGTAATATCCTCGGCATACTTGAGTTCGAAGCTTGTACGAGCATCAAGTAACCGTGGATATGTTTCCAGGGACGTCAAGAAAGAGGCATACGTGAGTATACTGGAAAAGGATCGCTGACCTGGGGGGTAGAGAGCAAGCTAGCCAACTTCTCGGTCTCAAGGCGATGAACCTGTTGAATTTAAGGAAAGGATTTTTGGGTATGCGTGGGGAAATTACAGTTTGACACACATACGACTTGATGAGGGCTAGAATGTTTGGTGAGGACTGAATGGCTTCTTAAACTTTGGTTCTTAAGGCAGACGCCATACCTCAAGGAGAACGTGGGTACCTTCTCATACACTTCTATCTTTCAAGGCCCATCCAAGAGTTGGGGGAGCCAGTCCGACGAGTTGCAGTGCATGTTTTCTTACCCAGGACGTGACGCTGTGCTTGGTCGAGCAAAGGCTGGAGGCTGGAGAGGTATGGAGAACCACGAGATCGAGTCTCACTCTCTCCCCCCCCACCCGGCAAACGTGAGAAATCGGCAAAGCAAAATGTTTTCATCTTCCCGCCTCGGTCTGTGCTGAAGGCCTGACGGACCAGAGGCTGATGTTCAGCATGGATACTGCAGTTCTGGAGTCGGGTCACTTTGGTACTAGGTAAAGGGGCCAACTGGTGCTCATGTAGATGCAGTGCTTATAAGTCACAACACGTTTTGACAATGTATAACTTCTCAACTCGCCAGCAAACCAAATTAACTCTTCAATGTCCAATAGTAAAGAGCTTTCACCACATTGCAAAGCCAGGGCCTGTCGTATTATTGAAGTAACATTCATTAAAACTATTTCTTCAATTCCCCATTCCCGCCCACCCCCATTCCTACCAGGTATATGTACAGCCTCCTCCACCGCATAAAAAATACACACCCTTCCATGGACGTAACAACCACCCCTGCTAAGTCGAGAAAACCAAGGGTATCCAAATGACTGTGGTCAGTATCTCCCTTTTCCTTCCCCTCCCCTTCCTTCCCATTTTAAAGCAAAAAGCATCAACCAATCCCGCACAAGTCATGTTGCCATGCCGCTTGATTCACCAACCCAAAAAAGCCGCTCAGACTGAGAAAAGCAAAATACCCCCAGCCCCCACCCCCAACCCCTACAAAAACACCCCATTAAACATTGGTAACCTCCAGCTTACTCCTCCTCCCCATCAACGACCTCATTAACCCACCCCCTGCTCATCTCCACGGCCTGCTCCCATTTCTTGAACAGCTTCTCCGCTTGTTTCCCCTCCATCTTCGGCTTGAACACCTTTCTCCCCGCTTGGTTGACATCCTTCAAGTCGTTCAGTTCCTTCCACACACCAGTTGCCAACCCAGCCGCGATGGCTGCTCCCAATGCCGTTGTCTCCCTCATGTGGGGCCGATCAACGGGGATGCCCGTAATATCCGCTTGCGTCTGCATGCAAAGGTCAGAGTTTGACAGGCCACCGTCGACGGCAAGAGACTCAAGCTTGGCGTTGGAGTCCTTCTCCATGGCGTCCAAGATGGCTTTGGTTT
This sequence comes from Triangularia setosa, assembly GCA_033296915.1. Lineage (NCBI taxonomy): Eukaryota > Fungi > Ascomycota > Sordariomycetes > Sordariales > Podosporaceae > Triangularia > Triangularia setosa. Next base: position 166,343 of record MU866101.1, on the reverse strand, counting down.
GGAAACAAGTGGCTTCTAGCGTGGCGCGAGCGATGTGGCCTTTTTGTGTGTGTTGAGTGATGCCGACTGGGTGAATGTGTTAGCAGCATGAGAGATGTAAGGGAAAAGGGTATGCTCACAAAGTGTGCCCTTGGCATCATCAATCCAATAAGGGGCAAACAGACCACTAAAAGCAGTAACGAAAACAACACCACCATTATCCTCGACTGATTCAGCCAGCTCAGTGATGGCGCTTGACTTGTCAACAAATCCCAAATTGTTCATGAGGAACTTGACACCGGACCCAGCGACGGCTATGCTTCCCTCCAAAGCGTAGACGGGCTTGCGGCCACCGCCAAAGTCGTAGGCGACCGTTGCCAGAAGGCCATATTTGGAAATGACGGGTTTTGTCCCAACGTTGTAGAGCAAGAAACACCCGGTACCGTACGTGTTTTTAGCCTGACCCGGACTGAAACCACACTGGCCGACCAGCGCGCTAGACTGGTCTCCCAAACACCCGGCAATCCGTACACCTGACAACGCGCCCTTTGCAACTTTGCCAAAGCAGCATGGATCTGACGATGGGACAATCTTGGGGAGATGGATTTTGTTTCTGTCGATGCCAAAGAATTTAAGCAGATTGTCGTCGTACTGGAGAGTGTGCAAGTTCATGAACATGGTCCTGCTAGCATTTGTGCTGTCGGTAACGTGGACGGGCCTTTCCGCTTTGGCGCCGCCGTTGAGCTTATATATCAGCCACGAATCGACTGTTCCAAAGGCGAGGCGGCCTTCTTCGTAGGCTTGTTTTACAGCATCAACGTTTTCAATAAGCCACATGAGCTTGACACTGCTGGGATATGTTGATAATGGCAAGCCACAGAGGTCTGTCAGAGTGTCTGCTTGGTCACGGGACTTGAGGTCCCTCACAAGGTCCTTGGTTCTGGTGTCTGGCCAGACAATGGCATTGTAAAGGGGCTCGCCGGTTGCGTTGTCCCATACTACTGTCGTTTCTCTTTGATTGGTGATGCCGATGGACCGAATGTCCGATTTCTTGTACCCCAGATCGACAAACTTGCGCATCGCCTCATCGATGCATTCTTCGACAGAGGCGAGAAGCTCCAGCGGTTCGTGCTCGTGCCACCTGTAGATCAATACTGTGTTAGCAGAAGACTCCGCAATGAGCGACGCATGCGGAGGTGGAGGCGGATGAGGCAGGGAAGCGGGGACGGAAGCAACGGCATGCGGGTCTGGTGGCGGCTCTGCATGCACATGGACTTGGGGGGATGGCTCAAACGTACCCTGATTTGGGATACAGATTCTCAAACTCGAGTTGGTGACTGGCAACAGGATCGCCCTCTCCGTTGAATATTAGAAAGCGAGATGACGTTGTCCCCTGATCAATACTGCCCACAAACCAGTGGCGCCTCTGTTCCTCTGGTGTCTCGTCTATGCCCCGCGGCAGGTGTTTGGCATGGTGTGGATGTTGGTTGGGTGTCTCAAGGGTGGGAATGTGGTCGGGGTACAGAGGGGTGATGGCTGCTTCGGGCTTCTTCAGGGAGTCGAGGTTCAGCGTGGGTATGTCTATCACCATGCCTTCCTCGAAGCGGATGGGGTTGAAATCGCCAAGCTCGCCCATGGTGTCTGTTGTTGGTGTCTTCGTCTTCTGCGACGGCCAGGCAGTAGAATGAAAAGGGCGAAAGTGTTTCTGCTGCGGATATTTGAGTCGAAGAGGGGAGATGATAACTGGATATGGCGGGTGAATAGGATATGAATGCGGTACCGGACGGGACGTTGTAGGGGGTGGTACTGGGACTGATAAAGGAGAGATGGCGCGGGGTTGGAGGGACGGCATGCGGGCAGGCTGACAGACCAGGAGGGGTACGTCATCTAAGGCCTGGCCCTAGCTACTCTCACAGAGACTCTGTTTAAGCCGAGCACGGGAGTAGGTGGTCAGCCCCCGAATAGGAACAGTACCTCGATTGACTTTGTTGCTGTTGCTACTACGCCATCTGTCTGGAGTTGCAATTCCTCGATGGGGACCAACTGGGACTGGGCCAACGTGAAGTCGATGAGCCCGTGCCCGCAAGACTTGTTGCTTCCACATGGGGGGCATGTTGTGTAGGCCTGGTAGTTTTAATCCCCGTAACGGCGTTTTAGAGCGGTGTTCCGGACGGTTGCTACGCAATGCAATGCGCAATGTTCGTTTCGGCTCACACTTTTTTTTTTTCCCTCGTTGGACAACCGTCGTCGTGCTTTTCCCATGTGCGTTCCGTGCATTCTGCAAAGCATGTGAGCACCTCACAGGGGTCGGCAAAGGGCTAGACCATTGGTGGAACATCTTTGCGGGGTTGACCCCTTTGCCGCGGGGGATCCTGGTCGGCCCTCGCAAGCGAAAGAAAGCGAAAGTTGCATCTTTCATCACTGAGGAAGCTGTAGTTATCTATGCACACTGCAAAACCAGTACGAATAGGCCCGAGTCTCCTCTCCTATCGGACAAAATCTCCACCGGACGCACATCAATAGCTTCTCGAGGCTGTGGGAGGTTTCTCCCTTGGCTTACTATTCGTTCAGGGCCCAACAAAGTGAAACGCAACTTTCGGAGCCATCTCCAGACTACAGCTCACCCATCGTTCAAAGAACGCTAGACTAGGCGTTTCCTGCAACTGCAGGCCCAAAAGTTAAATTCGAGCAGCTAGAGCAAAATAATATAAGACCGGAGAATCCAGAGGATAGCTCGGGGCTGTTGTCTGGACTCAGTCTGCCATTTTTGCTTCCCGGAATGCCCGGCTGCCTTCACTAAAGCCAACTCCACGCATTGCGGGTTTGATCAACAACTATGATGAAAGAGACATCGTAGTCGCCAGTCTCGCTGCTGTGTGACTGCTCTCCTGCTTTTGTTCGATGTTCTAGATGTCAACATTGTGGCAGTGTGCCGCGCGTGCTCCTTATGAATCTCGATCTTCGGTTCTATAGGAGGCGGTAAAAGGTCACCTGGGTAGATGATCGTCAACTTTACTGTGGAGTTTGTGTCATGGAACTAGTAGAAGGTCGACTTCCAAGTTTAGAAGGTGTCTGGTGTAAGAGAGGATACGGAGTAGTAGATAGCCTGTCTGTCAGGCGCAAGGGATTGTATGGTCCAACAAAACCGTGGGCCGGATATCTCTGAGCATGTTGCCGTTAGACAAGAAGCGAGAAAAAGATGTACTTTCAAAGCCGTATTCCAGCTGCTCTTAAGAAAAAGGAGGGGAAAACAGTAAAAAAGATTCGTCTGAGACGGGAATTGAGCCCGACGTGGGGGTCGAACCCACAACCTTGAGATTTCGGAGTACTCCTTAAGAGTCTCACGCTCTACCGATTGAGCTAGCCGGGCGGCTAGTTCCATTTGATATTTGAATTCGCCGGATTGTAGTTCTGTAGCATGGGTTGCCTAGACCATCTCGCAATGACCGACCACCAATCTTGCTGTGGCAGAGTGACCTTGTTACATTCGAGGATTTCAGTCATATTTCAGGCTAGCTCATCTTGCATAAGGTACGAGAAGACGGCAAGCCTGACAAGAGCCGAACCCGACGGACTGGAACTCTGCGAGCGCCACCGCGTCGAGATCCACTGTGTGAGATGCGTCCACCAAGGCAGCAAGGAAAGCCCCACCGCTTTCACAACATCGTGTTTTCACAATTTACAGTACCTGTAAAAGCATTATGAAACATGTAAAGCTCATATTATCCTCCATAGGTCTAGATTTAGTGATATATTTACCAACAGTTCTCTGAGAAGCACGCAGCACGAGCTCCATCATCATGGTTCTGAACTGGCCTAAGTTTCTTGTTTGTGAGAGCATATGTACTGTGCTCAACAGCCTCGGTGCTGGCACGTGTCGCTTTTGCTAGATAGAATTCAAGAACCTCATCATTTTCTTGCGACAAAAGGCGCTCGGTGTGTATTTCGGTAGGGAGCAGAGCCTGTGTAAGTGAAGCCAGGGTATATCGCACCCTAACCCTGAACGATGGGAGATACGGCTGTCTCCCATCGTCGCCATCACCACCAAGGCACGTCGTGGACAAAAAAAAATAGAGACTGCTGCATAAACTATGGGCCTGAAAGATAGTCAGCAGGTATTAAAAGATAGCGAACAGGCCTTAAATAACAATTGACGGGCCTTTGAAGATAATTGAGAGGCCTTAAAAGATAGTCTAGAGGCATTAAAAGATGATCAGAAGGCCTCGAAAGATAGTCGATAGGCTTATTTACTCTCTTTCAAGGCCTTTATTTTATATCCTAGTCTTTACTTCTTTTGTTTACGACGTGCGAGGGAAGGCGCAACCTACACCCTCCGATTCCGGGGGATGGCTCATTTTAAAGTTTATGATTCACAGAGCTTCCTTCCCTTGCGCGTGTGACTGTTGACTATCAGATACGCTATCCCAAACTTCTAAATCGACGGCGACTGCCACATCAGGATGTCGGTCAGTGGTCGGTGTCGGATGGGCCCCACCATCAGGCACCCATGAAAAGGCTTCAAGTGCCGCTGCCACGCATGCGATGCGGGGCGTGCCACAAGGCGACAGGCTCAGGCTGTGCCCGGCCCGTTCCCTTCGAAAAGACACTCAGATTCGATTCCAGGGTCGACACCTCTTCATTCGGCACTTCAATTCCGGCAGACACCCCAGCTACCTACGCTCCTACACTTCCCCTTTGTTCCCTAAGAGTGCCGCCCTACGACCCAGCCAAGCCGCCTTGCGCAGCATGCCAAACCACGGCGTTGATTGGATTGGTGACACTGGCTAGGTAGGCTGTGTGCCCTTTCAAAACCCATTACCAGGGGGCGTTTATAGCTGAGTATTATTGTACATTCATCGGTCAGAGCGAGGGCACTACTACACAAAACCCGCCCAGCAGAGTCCTGCCCATCTCCCTCCAGCCCTCTCTCTCGACTCTATTCGCTGGCCCCCTCTGTTTCTCTACCAGTTATAGCCGTTCAGTTTTGCCAAACCGGCCACTTCTTCTCCTACTTCCCGTGCAACTTCACACAAATACTGGACGCGGCTGGGTCACCGCATTCTCATTTTACGTCTTTTCTCCTGCCGTTACTATTACATTTCGTCACTCAACCGGACACCTGGTCTTGTCCTGCGTTGCGGGCCTGTCACACAGGCACTTCTCATGTCGTTCGATTCAGCCGGCAGCAGCCAGTCTATCACCCAGTCACAGCCTATCACGCTTGATGAGTTCTTAGACTGGCGAGATGACGACAACTTCATCTGGGACGAAGATGGCCGCGAGACGGACGAAGCCTGGATACGGCCAGTGGAGGCAGCAGGCCTCGACGACAGCAAGCACAAAGTTTTTCACCATGCCAACAAGGAATATATCAGAGCACCTCATCCATTCATTCAAAGAGGCGAGCAGCTTGGAGAGTCTGGAACCACGGTTGTGTACAGGGTCAATGTTCCCGAGGGATACTCATATCGGCGGCAACTCGCTTTAAAGGTCATCACATGCAAGGACAATTTACGACCACCCGGGCCTGACAGCCATGTTAGAGCGCGCGCATTGCAGGAAGTGAAGACGATGGCCTCCATCAAACACCCCCACATCGTCGTCTACGTGGCGAGTTTTGAGGATTACTGCATCTTCACTAAAGAGGTGAAAACACAGCAGAGACCAAGGGTCAGGGCGATCAGAGTCGACCAGCAGATCAAGAAGCACATCTTGGGGATTGCTATGTACCCTCCGGCGCAGTGCAACCTCAGCTTCTTCATGAACCAGATCATCACCAGTGATGACTCGGTGTACGAGTCCGCCCTGCACACCTATTTTGGGTGCCTGTCCCAAGCCGTGGCCTTCCTCCACAGTAGTCACCCCAGAATTCGTCACAAAGACATCAAACCCGAGAACATTGTCATCGACGACTTCCTTCTCCCCGTATTAACCGACTTTGGTCTGTCAAAACATTTCGAGACCGGCCAGCACTCTGAGGGGCCTACTCCCAAGACTTTGAAGTATGCCGATCCTGAAGCCATCAATGAAACCCAACGAGACGAGCGGTCTGATGTTTTTTCACTTGGATGTGTGTTCCTAGAGATGACTACGACATTGCTGGGACAACTGCCTATCTTCGCCGAGCAGCAATTGAAGACCGACAACCTGGGGGAATTCAAGTATTCCGAATCCCTCGACCGTCTTGATAACTACCTCTACCACCTGTGCCACATCGCAGACTTGTTGATTGCCAGCAACCCCGAAAAGGCGGATTCGGCTGCTGCGATCAAGGATATCCTCCCAGTCATCCGGGCCATGATGGACGCGGATTTCACGAGAAGGCCCAAGGCGAACGACCTCTACCCTTTGTTCAAACGGATGGCAGTGATAGGTGGAGGGCCATGTGGGAATTGTGAGGCAGAGCGTGAGACTGGAAGGCCAGTACCACGGCTGCGAAGAACACATACGGGGAGTCCGGTTATGACAAGGGCGGCGACTATGAATACAACGATCTCTTTGGTGAGGAGGGCTAGTACGCTAAATGGATTAACGGGAATGGTGGTCCACGACAGCCCTACCGATCTGCAGCATCAGCATCACGGGCATGAGAACATTCCCCCGCACAGTCAGGCTAATGGGAACGGTATACCGCACAGTCAGGCCAATGGACATGAGTTGGGGTACCACACAGTCAGCCCGGCGGGCATGGCACCTAAGTGAATGGAAGCCAGGCTCGTTAAAGAACAAGCGAGCGTCTGTTCTTATGGAGAGGGGTTAACAAAGGGTGAAGGAGACGGCTCAACAATGGTTTTATGGCGTTTTCTTTTGGCTGTTCGTCCATTTCATATACCATGATTGAGAGAAACAGAATAGGCATTCTGGGTGAGATCTTGGAAGGAAGGAAAACAGTGTGCTTTTTGGCTTCTTATCAACAGTTGGGCATATGTGTGGGTCAAATCCTGGAGTTTTAAAGGGGGTGAATTGCATCATGCATAAGCAAAAACATAAATGGCATACTGGCGGGGGAAGTAATATCATAGCATGGATGGCATGGCAGTTTTAGAGGGAAAGGCAAAGGGGAAACAGGAAGGTGGCAGAAAAAGTCCATATAAATATCTTCTTAGACAATGTGTATATGAAAACAATACGACAGAACATTGTGGCATTGGCAGCTCTGTTAATATATGGCGATATGGTCGTTGCACTCAACTTGGAATGCCTCGTTCTCAATGATTGTAGCAACCATCAAGGGCACCCCTCCGGAGGTGAATGACCCGTCCAGCCACAACAACGCCGAAATCTCTTAACTACCGCCTCCGCGCCGACTTTCCGTTCAGCCCAGCTAGCTATCTCCTAAACCATCCACATCCTTAGCAAAGCCCCCTATGACTCCACCCCACCTACCCCATCAACAAAGCCACCAGCCACCACCTTCAACAGGCTACGATACCTATCGCTTCACTCCCAACCACCCATCCAACCCCTTAGCAAATAACGACCCTTCCCCCCTCAACCCATCACCTCACCCTCCTTCCCAATGCTCTACACTCGGCCATCACTAGCAAACAAACAAAAGAAGTATTCATTCCCCCCCCTCCGCCCCCCGGTTTCTTAACACTCGTCGCTCACCCAGCTTTACTTATTATGCCCGCCTAAAAACAAAAGCGCCCCTCACTCCTCGGCTAACCTCACCTCTCTCCCTGGCCGCTTGATATTTCCTAGACATAAAAACCGAAAAACCAATCACCACAAATTTTCCCTATCTTCCTGTCTACCTACCTCGAACCCTACTCAGGCACATCCACTGTAGTCCAAGTTGAAAACTCAAGGTAGATTGTTGTCAGGGGAACACCACTCGCATCAAACATATAAATCACCAGCAATGTAAGAGCACACCAGAACGGAACAAGTTAAACAACTTAAATGACTCTAATGGTAAATACCACCATGCGTGCGCATATATTTTCTAATGTACTATGTTTTTTTTTTTAAAAAAAACAAACAAACAAGGGGGCCGTCCAAAACGAATCCTGCCCCGTTGTCGAGTGTTTTGTCCGGATCGACCCGTCGACGAAACTCCGGCTCCATCGCAACAAGAACTGAAGGCACGGGGCAAAAAAATTAAAAAAAAAATACACACAAAGCAGCTTTTTCAACGGTAAACCCAACTGGTGTAATCAATAATCCATTATCCACCGACAAAAAAGGGCTACACATCATGACCGCTTCCGTGCAGGTTTACTTAGAATCCACGAACAAATGATCCGTTTGACAAGCCGCCTGGCGGATCATGTTCAATGACAACGTCTCCATAATCCTCCAAACCAGCTGCTGGTGGGGGCGGTAGAGGGGACATCTACTCCTCCTCAGCGGGAGCCTCTTCCTCATATTCCTCCTCCTCCTCATCAACACCAGCATCCTGGTATTGCTGGTACTCCGAAACGAGATCGTTCATGTTGGACTCAGCCTCAGTGAACTCCATCTCGTCCATACCCTCACCAGTGTACCAATGCAAGAAAGCCTTGCGACGGAACATAGCAGTGAACTGCTCGCCAATACGCTTGAAGAGTTCCTGAATGGCAGTAGAGTTACCGACGAAGGTCGACGACATCTTGAGGCCACGGGGAGGAATAGAGCAGAGGGCGGTCTGGACGTTATTGGGAATCCACTCAACGAAGTAAGAAGAGTTCTTGTTCTGTACGTTGCGCATCTGATCCTCAACCTCCTTCATAGAGACCTTGCCACGGCTGTAAAACACAAGTCAGTATTTGCGAAACCGCTAGATACTCAGGGCAGCTAGGCAAAACTTACAAGATGGCAGAGCAGGTGAGGTAACGACCGTTGCGGAAGTCGGAAGCAGCCATCATGTTCTTGGGGTCGAACATCTGCTGGGTCAACTCGGGAACGGAAACGGCGCGGAAAGAGTGGGCGCCACGGCTGGTCAGAGGTGCGAAGCCAACCATGAAGAAGTGGAGACGAGGGAAAGGAACCATGTTGACAGCCAACTTGCGGAGATCAGAGTTGAGCTGGCCGGGGAAACGGAGGGAAACGGTCACACCGGACATGACAGCGGAGACGAGATGGTTGAGATCACCATACGAGGGGTTGGGGAGCTTGAGGGTACGCATGCAGATGTCGTAGAGAGCCTCGTTGTCAATGCAGAAGGTCTCGTCGGAGTTCTCAACAAGCTGGTGGACGGAGAGGGTGGCGTTGTAAGGCTCAACGACGGTGTCGGAGACCTTGGGGGATGGCACGACGGAGAAGGTGGCCATCATACGGTCGGGGAACTCCTCGCGGATCTTGGAGATCAAGAGAGTACCCATGCCGGCACCGGTACCACCACCGAGAGAGTGGGTGATCTGGAAACCCTGGAGGCAGTCGCAGCCTTCGGCCTCACGACGGACAACGTCGAGAACCTGGTCGACAAGCTCAGCGCCCTCAGTGTAATGACCCTTGGCCCAGTTGTTGCCGGCACCAGACTGGCCGAAGACGAAGTTGTCGGGGCGGAAAAGCTGGCCGAAGGGACCAGCACGGACAGCATCCATGGTACCGGGCTCGAGATCGACGAGGACGGCGCGGGGAACATACTTGTTGCCGGAAGCCTGAAGGAACACAAGGGTTAGCAATCACGCTTGGACGTGGTATTGGTGAAGGCATCATTCTGGTTATTTACCTCGTTGAAGTAGACGTTCATGCGCTCGAGCTGAAGCTCGGAAGTGCCATTGTACCTATGGGAGCGGTGAGTGGTTGATCGAATGATGGAAGGTTCGACGATAACACATACACGCCACTGCTGTCGAGGCCGTGCTCGCCAGAGATAATCTGCCTGAAGAAGGTGTCAGTTTCGAATCACTTTGTCATGTTATCGACTCCAAGTCGCGAGGGTGCTTGGACATACCAGAAGGCGGCACCAATTTGGTTACCCTGGGAGGGTGGTGTCAGTACGGTTGAGCTGGGATTGTAGATAGATGCGAGCTGGTCGACTACTTACGCACTGGCCGGTCTGAAGATGGACCTGTTGAAGAAAAGAAACTGATTAGCTATCGTCGTCATGATGTTATTTACTGCCATCGCCATGGCGGCCCTCAACCTGAGGCCATCCTAGGAAGCTCTCCAGCGGCGTGATCCCAAGAGTGGGGTTTGGGTCAGGGACCAAAAAATAAAAGGCCACAGGGACGCGTCTTTAGGTTCTCTGGGAATGCAGCTGGTGATGACTTGTGATGTTGACTTACAATCTCACGCATTTTGGCGGTTTGCTGGGATGGTGGTTTACACTTGACGATAGAGAGGAGAAGAAGGTCGAGGGTGGACAACAGGCGACGTCGGGTCTGAAAAGCAGCCGGTGGAGAATTTGGTAGGGGAGGAGATTTGTTGATTTTTGGGGCAAAGAAATGAAAGGCGGCGGCCTGTTCACCGCTGCTGCCGAGTGGGGATCAAGCACCACCAATGGACGAAGAATCGGGGAAAGCTCCAGCTGCCGGGTGGTCCCTGCTTGGTCCAGTGTTTACTCCTATTCGCCAAAATCAGGAGGAGGAACCACAACGCGCTAGCCGCGTTTGGCCCAAACCAACCTCTTTCCAAGCCTTTGACAACACACCACGATGTTGATATCGATATCCCTCAGAGTGTATTCATGGTCAGATGTTAGAGAGATCCTCATGTGTAGACACAGCCATACAATTTCATCACGGTTGATATCGGGGCAGTCAAACGTGTATCGCCAGGAACGACTCAGTTCTTTCTCCCGATTATCAAATCGATAGCTGATTGGGTGTCACCTCACCCCCTAGCTATTGGGCCCATCCCAATATCCTTCATCATCCATATCAAGCAAACTGCCTGATATGAGCCGCATTTGCTGTAACAAAACACTTTTCATCTTCATATCATTTATGCTATGTACAAAGACACTGCTTCCCACCGTAAACTTAGGTGAGCTGCTTCGCAACACCAGCCGCATCAGCCTGTGCAGTAATCCTCTTCTTGTAAGCCTGGACATCACCAGGGAACTTCTCCACCGTGCCGTGATCGCACACCCACAACGACGTGCACACTGTCTGCAACATAGTAACATCGTGAGAAACCATCAGCACACCACCCTGGAACTGCTGGAGCGCCTCAGACAGGGCATCCATAGCTTCGATATCCAAGTGATTGGAAGGTTCGTCCAGAACCAGAATGTGAGGATTGGTGAGCGCCAAACAAGCGAAAGCAACACGAGACTTCTGACCACCGGAAAGAAGTTCCATCTTTTGTAGACCAGTTGTACCCGTAATACCGAAGGCACCCAGTTGGCGACGGTATTCTTCATCTGTCCTGCCAGGGTAGGTCTTGGCCATGAACGTGACGGCACTGGCATTGAGGTCGAGAGCATCAACGTGATGCTGGGCGAAGAAGCCAACGCGAAGGCGAGGGTTCTGGGTGATGGTACCGGATGTGGGCTGCAGCTTTCCGATGAGAAGCTTGAGAATTGTCGTTTTACCAGCACCGTTGGGTCCGACGATACCAATTCTGGAGTCGAGCTGAACATCCAGATCGACATTTCTGAGAAGGATCTTGTCTGGCGTGTAGCCGAAAGTGACCTCGGACATCTGGACGATTGGTGGAGTCATCTTTTCGACATCGGGGAACTTAAAGTGAACGCTATACTCTGCCTCAGGAGGCTCGAGAACAGGCATCTTCTCCAACTTCTTGATACGGGACTGAGCTTCTGAGGATTTGGCGGCATTGTAACGGAACTTGTCGATGAAGGCTTGGAGATGGGCACGCTGCGCCATCTGGTTCTCGTACTCTCTCTTAGCCACCTTTCTCCGCTCCTCCTTGGTTGCGTAGAAGGACTCGAAATTGGCACCACGGTAGTAGTCGAGGCGCATGGAATGTTGATGAATGATGTCGGTTGCCACCTCGTTGAGGAACGCTCGGTCGTGAGAAACGACAAGGACGGTGCTTGGGTAGCCCTGAAGGTAGTTGGAAAGGAAAGTAATAGACGGAACGTCCAACATGTTAGACGGTTCGTCGAGAAGCAGGAGATCAGGCTCGCAGAAAAGAGCTCTGGCAAGAGCCAGACGCATACGCCAACCACCAGAGAAGGTCTTGGTGGCATATTGTTGTCTCTCGGGGGAGAAACCGAGACCAGCCAAGATACTGGCAGCCCTGGACTCTGCTTTGTCGGATTCCATCTCAGCAAGCTTGCCCTGGATATCACCAAGACGGTTGTCAAGAGCCTCGCGGTCCTTGTCGAGTCTTGCGGCATCCGTTGACGTGTCTGCCATACCCGTACGCTGGGTTTCGATTTCTGCAAGCTTTTGTGTGATTTCCTGTGTTTCTTGTCAGCAGCCGCCCAAGCAGTTTGAGGAGATAGAACATACGGCCTGTTCCTTGAGCAACACCTTGCGCCAAACATCGGCATCCAACACGGCTTGCAAGGCCGGGGTATCGTCACCCATAATTTCTTGCTCAACGTGGAGAATGGAAATATGCGTCGGAATGGGGACTTCTCTTCGAGACAGAGCTCTCAAAAGGGTAGATTTACCCACACCGTTGTTACCAACGAGACCATAGCGGTGACCATAAGAAAGGGTCAAAGTGGTGTCGGTCAAAATTCTGCTGCCGCCAATCGAGACATCGATATTGTCGATCTTGATGTCCTTGGACTTGCCGCTCTGGGCACCACCCAGCTGCAGAGGGTTGACAGCCATGTAGAAATCCTCGTATGATTGGGTATTGTCCGGCTGGTTAAGCAGGCGTGAGGCCTCATACTCGACTGTCTTATAGGTCTTCTTGCTCTGCTTGGCGGCGATCTTTCTCTCGGCCTTTTCGAGCTTCTTCTTGTCGACCTTGGACTCAACTTTCCTGACGTTGGCCGACTCCAGATCAACACCGCCGGTGGCGACGGCGAGGGTCGAGGACATGTTCCTTTGCGAGCTCACTTGAATGGTTTGATTGAGGCGCCTGACAGCAGGGCCTCTCCTATCGAGGTTGTCGGTGGCGGCAGCATACTTGTCGACCCATTTCTGAACGAGACTCTGGATCTTTTCCCGTTGAGCAGGGCTGGGGTTACCAGAGGCAGAGACAAGGAGGTCGGTGATGGCAATAGCAGCCTCATCAAGCGGAGACGGTCCGGTGGTCTCCTCATCCCCGGATCCGGACCAAGCTGTGGAGGCATGGGTCAGATAGCCGGCCGAGTATTCGGAAATCACGGGGTCGATGTTCGGCACCACCGTTCTGATCTCAGCGTCCATGGTGGGCGGTAATTTTGGGTGACGAAAATGTGGCTGTGGCGTAGCTTATCAGATAGTGTATCCCTAAAATTACAACTTGGCCAACTCTGAGATATTCCCAAGTCGTTGAATCGTATGCCTGCCACTTGTGCAACCAAATGCTGTTGCATGCTGAGAATTCTCTGGGGCGGAGATTGTCGATGTGCTGCAGCCGCCGTCAGCTGGCAGTCTCGCCGCTGATTGGTGCATGTTCGACAATGGGAAGTCCCAAAACATCACCTTTCACACTTCCAGAACCAGAGGCATCTCCGACATGATCTCACTTTCCATGTCTTCTCTGCAAGCGAGGTATCTCATGGATCGCCTCAGCACAATTGCTATCAACCCCCTAAGCGCCGCCGTTTGTTGACATCTCAGACAGGGAATCTTCATCACAGCTCCAACCCCAGCATCAACCCTAGCACAGTACGACTCCCCCCTGTCTGCACCGTGAGACCTGCCCTGTGCCCAGCAAGGCGAGCTTGGCTTTCCAGAAGTGGAATGACGCGATCGGAAACGCGGCTCAGGCCGCTTCTTTGCGCGACTGAGCGTGTTGTACCAATCACTGCGCGTCGTTCCAAGACCTAGACCACCACTATTTTTTCCAACTCAGCAACGACGACGCTTTGTTGGCCGGCCCTCTATTTCCACCAAATGCAACATTTCAATTCATTTGTCCCTCTTTGCATCTCGCATTTTGACAGCAGGATTTCTTCCATGTCTGTTGGTTGTTGGCCTATGAACCCCCTCCTCTTGGCAGACCCGGGCAGAGCCTCCTTTTCGGAGGAAGCAACAACTCGGAAACCATCTTTCAAGCCTTGATGACTACAGCAGAGAGCGCCCCCCCCCCCCCGCCAAGCAAGGAAATATCATACGAATACTACACCAGCCCTCGGTGAATACCCGGTGCAGACAACCGCGCATATATCAGAGAACAATTATTATTATTTTCAACCCACAGGGCCGGAAAGAAAGCAAGGTGCAATGTCCCGGTTTTATTGCTGTCCCTTTTAGCCATTTCACCATCGTCTTTTACGAGGTCATTTACTCCATACACATCTTGTCCACTCCAACCTTTCAACTTGGAGTTTGCAAACTTCCAACTTTGACAACCCGGGATATGCCAGTATGTAGACAAGGAAGTCGAAGCGCCTGATGCATCATGCTTGGGGTTGTCGGATCCTGGGGGTTGTAGAAAGTTATCCACAAGGTAATCTCTTGGAAGTTTTCTGGGATTGACTACAACAACGTCATCGGGTTTTTTTCTCTATCCAGTGCTACTACTCACACGGATTGATGCCGACGAGGACGGATAATAACTAATGAACTCGATGCCGGCTCCCGTTCTCTAGATTATTTGTCCGGCGAAGTAAACAAAATCGTACGTAACGGACTATCGACGGATGACACCCGAGGGTAAGCACCTGTTGTTCCGGGCGGTGTTCCCGGCGGTAAGCCGTGAGTGGGGTTGACAAGGGGCTTAGGGTAAGAAAAGCATCGAGAAGGCGCTGTGTTTCAGATTGTTCACAACGGCCTTATTTTTTTCTTTTTTTCATCCTGATCTTCAAAGCGTCTGAGCGTTATCCGTAATAAGGAATTCTAGAAAATGCTCTCGGGCCTCGGCGGTTTGAGCGTATGAAGTGACACTGACAAGTCGATCAACTGAATTTGGTCTGTACATCGTGCGCTAGAATCGGTTGTCGAGGTGATGGGGTTGTGTTTTGTGTTATCTACGCCTTACACAAGAGGGTGACATGGTTCATATTTCTAACAATAGCCCCCTCATTTCTTTGGTACAGATGTATACACTAGCACGGTAAAATAAAGCCTCTCTGGTACTCTGACTTGATGAGCTGATTTGATGACCCTTGCTGTTGGGTGCTTGCAGTTTACCTACCTGCCAAAAGCCTACACAAGATATCGTCTGGCTCGGGTGGCTGAGGGGCTGCCACAAGGGCCCAATGGATTCGTTGGATGGCAACCACTACATCCCGCGGAAGTCAGGAGATTGTTCCCGCTGGGCCTCCAAGGAGGGTGTCGCCTTTGGGGACTTCCATTGGAGCTTCCTTTTTTTTTCCTCCCCTTCGAGGGAATGAGGGTGACACTAGGAGATTTCCGATGGGGATGGGATGGGATGTATCTTTGGGGCACAGTGAGAGAGGGAAATATTCTTGCCGAATGGGCAGAATTAAATAAGTCATGTAGGTACGGCAACGGAACGGAGTAATGTTGTGCTGCACATTGTCTCCGAGACAAGGGCCAAAGTGCGAGAGGAGTATGGTGAACTTGCCTGCCGCCCAATTCTGCCGGGCCGAGACGGAGAGGTCAGGGAGGCGGGATCATCGCTCACATGTGGTTGGGGATACCATGAGGGCTTGGTGAGATAAGAGTGAGACTGCTGGTAGGACCGGCAACACTGTGCTGTCTGATGCAAGACATATCTCACTGAGGGAGCTTTTCTTTTTCTCTTTCTTTTTCTTTTGTGATCTACAAGCAAACCCGACAAAGGTTTTGGTGAGTTTAAATCCCTCCCCAGCCCACGTTTTATCTTGTTGATCGGCGTGGTGGCGGGGGAAAGGAAGGGTAAGGCTCAGATCTCTCTGTCTATCTGTCTCAGCTGGGGAGTGTCTGTCTTGTCTCATCAAAAAAGAAAATTCGAGATACCATGGGATTGTGTGTAATACCGATACACAACATTCAACAGATGGGATGGCAAGGGGTCAAAAGTGTATCACAGAAGCGTACCGCTGTTACCGCTAGCGTGGTGTTGTGCTTTGATGTTGTGATGCTGTGCAGTGGTTGACCTGTGCGATAGTTTGGTGTTGTGTAAGGCAAATAAAGCGCTGGGACAACAGGAAAAAGCTTCACAAACTTGAAGGGCTCGGCGGGCAGCCGCTTGGTCCTCAGACATTAGACGAAGTTGAAAACTTTTGGGTGGACAAAAACACTGCGACGACACTCGCGCGCTTCGCTTGTGTCATGTGTCTTTTTTAGACTTGGGATAGTACTGCATGGCTGGGACACTACTGTCCTGCACGATATTTGGGATGGCATTCAGTGTGTCAATTAATCAAGTTGTTTATGCATTGGGTGAGGCTGGAGAGATAGTCTCTCAGAGACATAATGACATCCTAAAAGCGTAGTGTAGGATTTTGTGGGGTATCACGAATATTTCCAGAACCTCCTTTTGCCAGTTAACTGTTCTTTCCATGTGGATGGTCGTACATATGTGTTAGAGCCCACCAGTCTGGGAACTGGGAACTTGACGAACCTAGTAGAGAATAAAAAATGGAGTTGGGTGGAGTGTGGAAGGAGGGGAAAGAAGGCAGATCATCCGCATGCCTGTTTTCTCATGCAAGTAATGCAGCTTTGTCTGGCTGTTGTTGGTTGGATTCGATCCTGCTTGTCAGCGGGCTTCTCATAGATGCAGCTATTCGATGCAAGTTGCCTGGGCAGGAGCATCATGAAATCAGTATTTGGATACAGGCAGCAATTGTTGCAGAAGTATTAAAAATGGAAAGTGACGAGAGTGTTTGGTACGGCTCAATACTGCCGCACAGATAGTTGAGACCCTGCAGACGGACCAATGGCCGTCCTGTGCATGTGTTTGGCTGGCCGAGGTTTGGTATTATACATTGGCTTGGTCTGATATACAGCAGGTCAGCTTTCTGCTAGCTAGACAAGCGGTAAGAAGGCGGCAGCTTCGGCTTCTGGCTTGTGTTTTGGTTTCGAAGCAAAGTGCCCAGGTTCCCCTGAAATGGTTGGCATAAGTCGCGCCGGCGGATGGATGGGCCAACCGGTTGATGGATCTCGGTGTTGGCTGGAGTCGTTGTGCCGGCGTCCATGTCTCCAGAGGGAAGGACAAGAGATATGTCCAACGTCATACATGCAAAAGTGGGAAGAAGCGCTAAACACGTTACTAAATGCTCCACGCTATTAAAACTAATACGCCATGGCGGACAAGCCTCAGGCAAACCAGCAGCTGGGATTTGCATCGGATCTTGCATCGCCTTGCCTCGGGGCCAATGCTGTTTTTGGAGCCGTTAATCCTCAGTTTGGGCTTAGCAACATCGTCGCATGTGGGGGGGCATTGGGCTTTTGATATGCCACTTTCTAGATGAGAATCTGACATCAAAGAGCAGGAAACTGGCGATACTGCACGATGCCCAGGTGGTCCCAGCTCCCGAGCTACAGTATCCTCCCTGCGGTCGGTTGCAAGGCCAGACGGCGTTTCTCTTGTCTCTGATTTTATGTCTCTGCTTCAGAGGAGGCGTTTTTGTTTGTCCATGGTGGTTGGATGGCGTACATATACGGTCTCGGCCAGTTCCGCAGCTGGTCAGATCGCCGTCGAAGGTCCCAGAACGTGTCCCTGATCACAAGGAGGGGAAGACAGACAGAGCCATGAACCAGGTTCCCCCAGTTTCAGTAGTGAGGGATCTCTTATCCATGAGCTCCCTTGAATGGTGGTGTTTGTTGTTGCATGATGAAGGCTGGGACTAACATATGACTGGCTACTGGATCTCCCGTCGTAACAGCACTTTCGGTCAGTGGCTGACTGAACTGCGCAATGGCATGCGTCTGGGGAATTGGAGGATGCGCGTACCCCAAGCAACCAGAGGTGACGGTCAGCGCTGTTGATATCTGGAAATGGGTCTCTGTTCGATGCGAATCCTCCGTGCACACACCGCTAGGCCTCTCTGAGTCGCTCGCGCCGTACGGTACCCGAAAGGCAACCGTCAAAACCCCATCCTAGCGTGTTGCAGCAGGGAGCAAGCACCCCCAGGAAGCGACAGAAACGCCCGCACTGTCCGAGAGCCCCACAGTCGCAGCCCGCCCCAGTTCCAGTTCCTGGGCATCGCAGCAACAACTGTTTTCTCCCCTTCCAAGGTTCTCTGCTGGCTCGGCGCTCGTTGCTGCCGTCCCCAGTCGCCGGTTGCTTGTTTTGGCACGACAATTCTCCCCTTTCTCTCCTCTCGTGTGATAACGTCGACGGGCAGAAGCGCCCTATTCTTTCCTTTTCGTCTTTTGTTTTCTTTGACGAGGTGGGATTGAGGTGCCGCCATAGCGAATTGCGCCTGCAGCTGCGCGTGTTTGGGACGATACCTCAGCCAGACAGAGCTACAGGCGGTGTTGTGTTTTTGGCAAACCAACCTGTCCTCCCTGCCCACCTCGGGTTGCGATAGTCTCTCGCCGACCACAGCAACGGCCACAATCACGACCCGGCCACGACCCATTGCGACCCATCCTGACGAATTCGAAGGCTGACAGTCCTTGTCACGCTGCTCTGTGGATCATCTCACTGTCAGCTGCAGCCCACCCGCGTTGTCTCCACGACAAACGGAGTCGACTTCGCTCTCTCCGTGCCGGTCTCCGCAACAAGTGAAGCGACTTCGCGTTAGTTAGGAGCAGTCTTCTGCGTGTCGGCTGCCTTTCTTACAGGCTTGGTGTTGTTCGACAGAAGAACAACGGCGAGTTGTTGACGGCAAGGACGCGACAGCGCCATACCAGGCCCGCATTCCGCATTGCTTCAGCTCGTTTCCCCGACCCGAGAATCTACGCCTACCTTGTAATGCCCTGACGATGCGAACCACGACCCTCACGACAGTCGACACCCTCCCCGTCCTTTTCTTCTCTCGCCGTCCTTTGCCGTCGAGATAACAGTCCGCAACCAGGATGCAGGCCGTGCCGAGTGTAAGTGCCCAGTGGAATCAAGCCAAAATACCCCCATGTACTCTGGACGACGGGGGAGCTTTGGACAAATATAGCACAAGCAAAGGGATGGGCTTGCAAATAACACTCATGAAATGGACGTCACCACTGACAAACTAATTTTGTAATAGCTTGTGGGAACCGGCACTGCCATCGCGGCCGCCGCTGCTGGTCTGGTCTTTGGTCAACCATCAGAATCGGAAGCGCCGCCATGGTCAAGCCCGAATCCAGGAGTATTTCCTTCCGACTACGATGCCTTTAGCACACAAGCCTCAGCTGCGAGGCCGAGCACGAGCGCGGCAGCTCTCCACCAACGATGCTTTTCGCCAGTTCAGGAGTTTGCCTATGGCTCATTTCGCCAGCTTGTCGACCCAGGTCCAAGCCCTCTCATGTCCCCTACCACCGAAGTTGCTCAACCTCAGCGACCTGGAAGCGCCGTACCGGTCACATCACCAAGGACTAACAGCAGGAGACAGTCGTTTCTTCGCCAGGAGACCAGAGACTCAGCACCGCGGCAAAATGTGGAAAGCATTCGCGACTCAGTGTCTTCCAGGGAATCGTGGATAAGACGCCTCTCGTTGCGCCCAATATCACAACATGGGAGTCCGAGATCAAGCATGGGTCCCGACTCATCATCCTTGACATTCTCACATGGTTCAGCCGTTCCGATGCTTGGGCAACAACCACCAGCTAACCACGCCCCTAATAAGCTGGTCAAGAGAAATGCCCCGGGTTTCGGCGAGCCACAAGGATCTCATCAACGGCGGGGTTCTAAGCCACAGGTGTTGACACTCCGGAGACCGGCTACTAGCCATCAACGGACAGCAACCATGCAGCAGCAATCGCAATCGCAGGGCAACTCAGTTGACCCCCCTCCTTCGGCTGGCGCTGGGCCCAAATTTTCTTTTGAGCCTTCGAGTGTCCCAGAAACAGAAACACCGACGTCTTCATCATTTGGCAGTTCTAAGCGTTCTTCCAGCAGGTGGACATCGTTTTTCCATGCTCGCCGGGCAGCGGGCCTCGGTCGTGACGCTTCAGGACTTACGGGTGGACAGAGCGCTAAGCTCGCTTCCCTGTTCCCCAAAAGACGAGTATCTCTGACCCCAGGCCATGTTTCTCGAGCATACCTCACCAAGGCGGATTGCATAACGGACATTCCTGTGTTTGTGGATGAAGTCGAGCAACAGAAAGAAGATTTCGGCCACATCGAGAGCCTGGAGGCTTTGCAAAGCCCGAGCAACCCCACCGACTCCCCTGATACGACGCCGGAGAAGCGACCGAGGAGGTCAATGTCGATGCATTTTAGTTCAGCTCAAAATTGGATCGCAAGAAACTCGAGCGTCAGGCGTCCTAGAAGGAGTACTGTTGACGCCAAGGGCGGAAATAATAATCGGTATGCGACCGACCTGGCCGGCATGCTTCGCGACCCAATGCAGTCTCCGGCCAGCCCAACCACACAAGAAATTGTTGTGCCACCCAACTATCAGCCCCAAGCACCACAACTGGAACCCGCCCCAACCCTCTCGGACGCTCCACGGAACCGCAAGAGAAATTCTCCGTCTCCCCTACCACCATTAAACCGCCTGTCCAGCTTCAATATTGATGTCTCGCGGCTTGAGCTATCGAGCTCTTCCTCTTCAACTGCGCCGCCGAGATCATTCCATACCCCAATAAACTACATGAACGGCTCCCAGGGGCTTCCTGCTTTCACGCATAGCCGAGGCCCTTCAGGCGAACGATCAGTTACTCTGGCAGGCTCCGACTTTGAGGTCCACGACGCAGATGACGAAGACACAGATGTTAGGAGTGATGCCTACGATTCTTTCCGCACCATCGCCTCTTCTAGCCGGGTTCGGTCCGTCGAGACACCACTAGACTCCATGTTTGATGAATCTCCACCGAGCACTGCTAGCAACGGCAAAACCAAGAGGTTATCGATTCAGGAGATGCTGGGCCGTGGATGGGATGGAGAAACAAAGATTACCGAAGAAGAAGACAATGTAGCCACGCCTGTTCGGAGCACCCACCTGGATGACACGACAAAGTCGATCAAAGGAGGTGGGTATGGGTATAGCGGCCAGGGAGGTCTGATGCTGGTCAATCGGGATTTTGCCAGGCTGTCTTTCGATGATGATGACGATGATGACTGGGCACGAGACGACGATAACACTTTGAGTAATCATCTTTCACCGCCAAGCTCAACGAATTCGAGACGGGTAAGCCCCACGTTGCGACATGCGCTCAAGAATATGGGTGGAAATGGAAGCCCAGACCCATCCCGTGGAAGTATGGGCGACCGGCCAAGGAGCAGCATCTTCGACTGGTCAGAACCATCGATCCACGATAAGTTCGATTCCGATACTACCCGACCCAAAACGGTGCACGGGAAGCAGGAGATGGACTTGAGAGTGGGCCGTTCCACAAGTCGAAAAGCACCAAAAGCCGGGCATGTGAGGAGCCAGAGCGTTCCCGTCGTTCCAGAACCTACTGATGAATCCAAACCACCACCTAAGTTTGGAACATGGGGCCTAAGTACAAAAAACGCCAGCGAGGACTGGGACGACGATTTCGATTTTGACGAAACTGCTCTTGATTCGACCGGAGGAAAGGACTCTAACACGAGTTTTATGGTCGTTCCTCCGTCGATCCAGGCAACCCAGCCCAGCGTCAAAGCCCATTCAGGCCAAATACGGGAACTTTCGTTGCTTGTCAACGACTTGAAACGACTATGCAGGCATGGCAAAGATCTCAACATTCTTCATGGGGCTATACAACCGAAATGGGTCGAGGCGGAAAATATCATTGCCCTGGCGTCGCCTGATGAGGATGAAACCGATGAGTTTGGATCAGTCAAATCGTCGCTGGACTTTGACCGAGATGATCTTGATGAGATTGATGAACGTTTTATCGATGAGGGGTTTGATGGCTCCATGCTTGATGACATTAACGATCCTTTCGAGATTCCTGAGCCACAGATGACGCGGACAACGGTGGTACGAGAGCGGGCGACTGTCCGACGACGGTCGGTTTTCTCACCTGATGATGATATTTTTGGTGGCCAGTGGCCGCTCCCCGACGAGCCGCTGAAACCTCCACGGCCACGGACGCCCGACGGTTCAGTGAGCCCCAACCGGAGCTCTGCCGTTCTTGCTACCGTGATTGAGGCCATGCAACAACAGCGGTCCACATCCGATCCCGTCGCTACGACCGCCACCAGGACTCAGGACACGAAGTTATTCTTTGACACGAACAGCCTCCAAGAGTTGGTGAAGAGGGCCGGCCATCTGCGAGATTCGCTCTCTGATGCTGTCCGCAAGGCGGAACTGCTTACACAAAGCCCAGCCGCCACTCCTCGTCGCGAGCGGCTTTCGCACCGTAACTTGGACGGTAGCCCGGCATTCACAAGAGTCTTTTCAGATCCTGCTGCGTCTAGTCCACCCAGGAGGCTGCCAAAGAGCCACAGCAGCAACTCCATCTTGGGAAGGGGATCGGTTGATTCACCTCGGATGCAAATGATGACTGTGAGCTGAGAATAACCCATCACGATATCAAAAACTTGCTCATACTTCACAACACACCAAACACAATGCCAATATCCACACTCTTCACTAACTTATCCCACCAACATACCCACGACTGTGTATATGTACGAATATTATTGGACAACGTCCTCCTTCATGAGAAGGGGAACGGGGCTTGCATATTGGGGAAGATGGGGAGAAAGAAGGAAAAAGAAACAATTAACAGGGGGGGCGAGAAGAGAAAGAAAGGAGCGAGTGGCTTTTAAAACCATATTTATTACTTATTTACTTACTACTTTTCCATTCTCTTCAAACAAAGCTTCTTTGGGGTTCCGGGTGTGTGGTACTCAGGTTTTGGTTTGTGGCATTTGAATTCTGCTGCTTTTCGCTATTGCTTTTTTCTTCGTCAGGACAAGAGAAAGAGAGAGAGAGAGAGCAACGATAGGCATGGCCTTTTTGTGATGATGCGCGCGCAGTACACACAAAAAACGGGGGTTGTTTTTGTTTTTCGTGAAGGGGTAGAGGAGGGAAAGAGAAGAAGGGAAAGGGAAAGAAGGTAGTTTCATGTAGTAAAGCAAACGGTAACGGAGCTTTTGATTCGGCCTAACGTTTTGCGGGTGTTTTTTTGTGTTTTTTTACTCTTTTTCTATTGTGGTTGTTTGTATGACTGACGGGAGATGGAAGATGGGTCATGAATTGGTGGTGCTGTGATTCGGAGAATGAGGAAGAGAGAAGAAGCAAAAAGGAAAAGATGAGAGATGGATGGGACATGATTGAGAAGAAGAGGGTGAAGGCGGGTGACGTGTGTTGTTACTATTATTCCTTTCCTTACCAGCTAACTACTACTACTACTGCTACTACTTAAAAATTATTTGTGATTAATGTGGGGGGCATGTTTGATGGATTGGAAACGGCGAGACACAAGGAGGATCGGGGTTTGGGGGGGTGGGTGGGATGCTGTGTATGGTAGTTCAAGGATAGGGAGAAGAAGGGGGAAGTGAGGGGGTATGGGGAGAAAGAGAAATACAAAATACGGTATGATGTTGTATGCACTATTTTTTGATCCCTTGATGTGTCTTTTGGCTCTTTTCTGTGTGACGATGTGACTGACCTATGGGGACTAACAAATTACTCTGGCTGGGCTCTGACTCTGTTTTTGTTCTGCCCATGTTGTTCACACGCCTTGATGGCTCGGTTTCGCTGTGAGTATGATGCAGCTCTAAATCGTTGACTGCTGCCAACAAGAAATAGGGGGCCATGGTGCAGAGCAGAATACTCGGGAAAGAGAGCGGCCGAGAGGAGCATGCAGGAAAGGGGAAATTAGGCGCGAGCAACTAGAGGTACCAACGATATCACAAGGCGGTTGGGACAGCTACCGGAAAATTCACGGCTCGAAAAGAAATAGCGCTAGGCGAGGAGCAAGTAGAAGATGAGAGCAAAGGTGGAGAGAGTAAATGAAGAAAGGGGTTAACTGGAAAAAGAGCAATGACCCGGTGAGAGAGCAGCCCGAAAACAGCAAATACAACACGCACACCACCAGAAAGAGTAAGCAGATAGAGTGATTGTAAACGATGGCCCAGAAGCAGCAGCCAGCCACCAAAAAGAGCAAACCCCTCGATTTCACAATGACAGGAGAACACAGAAGCAAACAATTTCTTTTTGTTTTCTCGATTTCAAGCACCTCACAAAGAGAAACCGCTAGAGGAGCAATCTACGCACGTCATGTTCTACTTTTCTGTCTCTTTCGCAGCAGACCTCTAGGGTCTGACTACCGGGAACACTCTCTAATACCGTCTCAGGACGGCTAACGAATTCTCTTGACTGTGACGACCTCTCTTGTGCCTCATGGACTCTAACTTTAAGGGCCGACATACTGGCTGACGCACACACACACACACACACACACACACACACACACATACACGATCAACTCACGCCATCTACACACACTACACAGCAGTATTTGAGTTGCTCCTTATTACCTGAACAAAAACATCTTATAAAAATTATGGTAAAATACCTCAAAGCTTATCCACTGCCTTGTGATCTCTCGCATCATGCACCTAACTCACCGAAAATATGAACATGGGTGGATGGATGGATGGAACTTCGCTTACCAACCAATTCAAAACATTGGCGATGACAACTTCCCCCAGACAACCCAGAGATAAGGCGGCAAGACCACCTGCATTGGATAGGCGACACTCTCCTCCAGATCACACATGCCATGGCTGCCTTGTTGGAGCCCAGAGGAGGGCTTAGCTTGGGCAAAGGCTCGGGAATGATCGACATAGAATTGCCTCACAACTACCGAGGATAGTGTCGATCCCATCTGCCTGGAGTAACGTTAAAACGGCTTTCTCTAGTACGCCTTCACGTATCAAGCAGAGTCAGCACACAGTTGGAGCGTCACTTGCAAGAGCAGCGACATAAAGAGAGCAATACACCGTAGACACAAACATAAGGCTCCACAACAAAGTCACGTCTGAGGATAAACAGTAGATGTTCAGAAGGTTGAATTGGGTCTATAAAAGCTCAATGAATCAGAGAAAGGCCAGCAGGAATGGTCAAAACACAGATAGTCATTTCCTTCCAATGAGACCAAGTACTAAACGACAAATAACACTGTAAACACCGCCTGGACCGCCGATAAAGCTGACGAACCGGCTTCCCAAATTTGACAGCCCTAATTACACAAAAAAAGAAAATGAGAATCCTATGAAATCCCCTCCCCAATGTCCATTACACTGGGGGATAATGTGCCATTCGACGAAGCCGATTTTGCCCGTTATTTTTTTTGGGGTTTACTCCCAAGCACCAAATCATTCCTTTGCACCTAACTGCAACGCCAATTGCTTCCAATGATCACGCTCTGCAGCGAGCTTCTCAATCTTCTCCTCAAGCTCATCCAGACGAGCGGCTTTACGCTCCCGAGACTTGCGAGCCGCAAGAGTGTTGCGAGCACGCTTCATCGCGATAGTATCGGTGGGATCGTCGACAACGATGGGAGGAAGAGGCTTGTCGCGCCGACGAGAGTTGACACCAGCAATAGAAGAGTGACGGACAGGAGGAGAAGTGCTTGACTTGCGGCGATGCCCAGATGCTGGCGACATGACTTCGAGATCTTCGGCGGTAATTGCCGGAGACTGTTCAGGCTTGGGCTGAACAAGCGCCTCCTTGGGAGCTTCTGGTTCCGTGTTGGTTGTGGGGAAAAGGGGGAACCAGTTGTCCGGGTTGGTGTCGAAATCACCTCCTCCAAAGTGAGGGGAGGTCTCATAGCTGTCGCAAAAATCGGGAGAGCCGTTGTACAGCGAAGGCGAAGTCAAAGCCGTGAAGGCAGTGGAGTTGGGTGCTGACATGAAGGGCTCGTTCATCATGAGCTCTTGAGGAGAGACGGTGGCCAGGTTTTGCCCCGTGCTCGAGACGCTGGAGCTCAAATCAAAGACAGTCGGGAGAGCTGGCGACGAGTACGTAGTGGACGCACCGCCCTCAAAGGCGGTGAAGTCGTCCAAATCCAGGTCTGGTCTCATGTGTGAGCTTCTGTGGCGAGCAAATAGGTGTTGCGGAGTGAAAATACCTTGGATGTTCATCTTGCCTCGAGGCACGCTGCCGGGACCTTGTGAGAACAGGGGAACGGGCGGGCGGTGCTGACGTTGCTTGGGAATGTTCAGGGCAACAGACGAAGATGGAGCTGACGAGGCGTAGAACTGTTGTGGTGGTGGGCGCAAGTTCTGTGTAGTAAACCGATTGGTAAATGCCGATGAAGTCGTGGAGTGTCCGGTTGCCTGGATGATGTTCGCAACTCGCTGATTCTGCAGAGACGACGATGGAGAGATCTGCTGCGGGAAGAGCGGCTGATTACGATATTGCTGTGGTTGATTTACACCTCCGTGGGCGGAAGGTTGCGATGTGGAGCGGCTACTATGTGAACGATGATTGATCGGCGAATCGAACAAGACGAAGTCCTGTTGGGGCAAGCTGGGATTTTGTGGGGGCTGTTGATGCGCGGAATGTGCCGGCAGGCTCGAGGTACTGGAGGGAGTCCATGGTGACTGATGTGAATCCGTGGTGAAGACTGGAAAGTCTGGGCCGGGAATGGCGGTGGTGGGATGTGAACCGGAGCGTAAGCTGGAAAGCTGAGAGCTGTAGTTCAGTTCAACCTGTGAAGGAAGAGCTGAGGGGTAGGGTTGAGAGGGGAGATTGTTAAAATTCTGAAAAGAAGATATGTTGACGACGCTCAAAGAGCAGTTCCGACGAGGGGAGGGGGCGATTTAACGCATCTTGATAGATGCTTTTGGATTGTTCTGAAATAGGTTGTTGTGAGTGGTTTGGTGAGAGAAAGAGAAAGCAGGACGAAAAAGTGGGCGCGGAAGACTTTTTAATCAGGCAGCGAACCACCTGGGCAAGCAGAATGCACGCCCCACCCGACGCCTGCCCCAGGCCACAGAGGCTTCCAAGGCGGCAGCGCCATGAGTTCCGGCATCTGATTGGCTGGGCTCAACGGTCAGCCGAAAAGGGCAAGTGTGAGTCACAGCTTGAGGGCTGACCAGCTCCAAAAAAAACCGCAGGCTTGACAGGCACCACCCCAATACCCACGAGAGCCTCCACAACCCTGTGGAGATCGTTGCAGACTGCGGGGTTCAAAGCGAATAGCGTCGCTGCTAGTTTTGGAGTCCAGCTCTGGCTTCACACGCTGTGAAAAGCCGATCTCCGATTGGGTTGGGATCACAATTGTTGACTATATGCGAATTCCATCAGAGCCAGTCTTCTTCACGTCTTCCTCAGCTTCTCCCGACAGATATAGAACACAATCAAGCCCCAAGATGGCCAGTTGGAATATTATGTACAGCAATACACACAGGTGTAGCACTGCCCCACCGTGGATTCTATCACAAGGAGCCCAACCAATAATATGGGATCAGTGGGATTCGGACCCACTCTGCCATTCCGGTTAACTACAGGAGGAGCGACGTTCGGACGGGCTTACGCCGGCGGCACGGTTCAGGCCTCCAAGGGCGCGGCGAGCTTTGACATGTCAAAAATTCGACATCGACCCCAAAGGCAACAGATAGATTCGTCGTAGAGCACACTGGCAACGGGACACGTATGAGGTGCGCGACGGAAGAGCCGCATGGAACTGCGGTGAATGCTGCAATTTGTCCATCATGGATGGACATGTAGGTCAATTTCCTGGGGGCGCACGAGGCAGGGCTGCGTAACCGTCGAAGGACCGACTGTCCGGACGCGCAACACCTTGCGAAGTGCTCGCTCCTGCTTCTTCTGTGTAACATCGTCCAGTGGAAGAGCCGCTAGGACCGCGCAGAAACGGCGGTAGTCCTATCGTGATGAATGCTTCTGGACCACTCCCTGCCCAGGACTTGCGGTCCTTGCTCCTGGCTGAAGAGGAAACGTTTCCAGATACCTATCCTCAAGTGCTGTGGAATTTGGGCAACAGTGAGGCGATCGCACAGCATTCAGGATTTCCACTTTCCTTGTAGCCAAAAAGCAGCCCTACATTCGAGGCACGAGATATCACTCCACCCCAAAGCCACTCACACAGGCGAGGAAGATGTCAAGCACAAGACCTCTCCTGCTGCCGTTTCTTGAGAATAATGTGTCCAAGCATCACCACCTGTAGCCATGCGGCGTCGAATCAAAACCCTCAATTGCTTTTGCTGACCACTGGAACCCCAGATATTCAGACCTGGGGTTTGGTAGCAATTGAGTTTGTGAGTCACTCAGCTAATTCCACCATGCCCCATGCCCTTGCATGAGACACGGGCCTCTCTCTTTTCTTTCGAGTTTTGCATCCCAAAATCCACTCCAGCCCACTTTCAATCCACTCCATTTCAAAACTTTTTTCTTTGGAGAATCGAGAGACAAAAATTGGAGATGTGGGACAATTGCGCCATCGGCAAAGTTGCAGATATTCCCACTGTGATATCCTCAAGAGTGGACTCGTATGTGTGGTGATGAGCGAAATAATAATTCCGGTGGCAGTGACAAAAATCCAGGTTTCTGCTTTAGGGATATATCCGGTTTCTCTAGCCGCAGCAGCGGATGAGGGATGCCGTAGATGCAAAAGAGAAACTGCACATCAGCACTCAGAGCATCAAAAAGATGATCGACAAGATCCAAGACCCCCCCTAGTCAAGAAAAATAGCGCTCTGTTCCAAGCATCTTCCCTAACGGCCTGGAAAACCCTAAGCAATGATTCTTGACCAGCGCCGAGCAGACCGAAGAAATCTGTCTCTGTAAGCTCCGGCCCCACCTCCGATGTGTCCCTACCTTGCAGAACGGTACGGATAGAACAATCATGCCGCGGTAGGTTGTGATGAGAACAAGACAATGCCGCGGGAGATCCTGAAAGAACACTTCCGCTGGATGGTATGCTCCCATGTGAAGATGATAAAGGGAAGCTTAGTTGGAACCTCGTTGTTGGAAGTTCGTAAAAGCTTGAGCCATGTCAAGCAATCAGGTCCCAAACTGTCGGGATTTAAGGGCCAGCTCCGGGTCGAGAAGCCGGGCTATGCTATGGGGTTCGGATGGAACCAAGTTTTGAACTCCGGCGTCGATGAAGGCTGTTTCACGTTTTTCTGAAGGCTAGCGCTCGTTTTCGTGATCCACGTTCAACGACATCCCCAGATCTGATCTATGTATTATTTTGAGAGAACCTAAGCCTGGCCCCATATCCAATGCTGATATCTGTGTGTACAGTACACGACAATGCCCCAAACCAATGCTATATCCAAATTATGCCATGCCCAAGGTATCAATTCCCACATCTTGTTCATACACCACCAAGTTAACAAACTTAACCCCTTCAGCTCCCATCCCGCCATCTACGCCTGAATGGTCCCCTTCCTCTGCACCTCCTGCGCAGGCGCCATCTGCTCCGCATTCTCCTCCGCCCCCTCCTCCTTCATAATCTCATTCTTCCTCCTCACCGCCTTCCACCCCTTCTCCCCCCTCTTCGCCATATCCCGCGCCTCCTCCAGCCACTTCTTCCACTGCTTCGTCTTCGGCATCGCCCCACTTCTCTTCACCCACGCCACTTGTCCCTCTGTCTCCCTTATCGCATACCACATCGTCCTCGTAAAGCTCGGCACTGTATCATCATCGTGCCCGCGCTCTTGTCCCTCCTTCTTTCTGTTATCACTTTTCATATCCCACCTCCCGCCATTATTCGTCATTTCATGTTCACGCTCATGCTCATCAGGTACAACATGCGCCCACTTCGCATCCTCAGGCGTAACATCCCTCATCGTATACCTCTTCCCCAAATCCCAAAACCTCTCCTCCTTCACCAGTCCCATCATCCAGTACAGCCCATTCAAGCAGATATAGCCTCCCCCGATCAGCACCTGGCTGTTCCACCCGCAGTTCCCCAGCAGCACCACGCTCACCATGAGCAGCACCATCCCTAGCCCCATGTACACCCTGTACACATCGCTTTTCACCACGTACCTGCATTCTTCTGTCCCAGAGTACAGCTCCCTCGCCACCTCTTCTGTGCACTTGATCAAAAGAAAGGCACCTTCTCTGGTCCTGATAACGACGTCACCTTTGGGCACCTTGGAGTTGGTTGTTCGGTTCATCAGCACGGGCTGCCATAGCGAGGCGTAGCATACTACCGAGGAGGCCAAGGAGATTAGGACCGTAGCTAAAATGGCGGTGCCATCTTCCCAGAGGGCGGAGAGGATGATTATCGCGAGGGTGAGGGCGAAGGACAAAAGGGAGAGGAGGTGCACGGGGGAGTAAAAAGTTGCCGGTACGGAGGGCTTGATGGTGGTTGTGCGGGGGATGTGAAGGTGGTGGTGGCGGTTATGATTGGGGGGAGAATGGAGGGTGGGAGAGTTGGAGGACGAACCCCGTTCGAGATCGTTGTCTGTGGTTATGAACTGGACGGTTGTGGTCTTCCGTTTTGGCTTTTCGGATGGGTTGGCTGGGTCAGGGTCAAAAAGGCCGCCTCGTGGGGAGGTTGTCTGATGGTGGATTGTGGTATTGACGGAGCTGGTTGTGTGTCCAGCTTGCCGCATTCTCCACATCCTCCACCAACTATCACCTCCCTTTTTCGGCGTGGTCATGGTTGGTTTTTCGGGTTTACCTGCCTGGAGAGCTTTCAGCGCCTCCTCTGTGTGTTTTATCTCTAAGACCCGGAACGAAAATGCCTTCATTTCGTCTAGCGGGTGTAAGATATTGGCGAAGAAGCCCACGGTGTCGAGGACCACGCCGCCGTAGACGCCCACCATCTTGGCGTTGGTTTCTGGGAGTCGTTGTGGTCGTGCTGGTTTGAGAAGGGCCTGAGGAGCGGGGATGATGCGGGGAAGGAGGCAGAGACGTGATGCCGTGAGGGTTTGGGCGTGTTCAGCGACGCTAGACTCGCCGATGATAGCGAGGAGTGTGATGACGTCGAAGCGCCAGCCGGGGAGATCTTGACGACCATAGGGAAACCTTTTTTGGAGGTTAGCCATGCTAGGGTAGGTTAGAGAACATGGAGATACGTACCAGGCAAGGAATCCCGACGGAGCGTCTTCTTCCAGAGGAAGTGGAAGACTGGACATGATGGCGGTGTTGTCCAAATTATGGTATGGTATAGATGTTCAATACTCCCCCCCCCCTCCAAAAAAAATTGACCCCAAGGAAGAAAAATAGGGAGACAGTCGTCTAAATTGACAAAGAATTGCTGCAAAAGTCCAAGAAACTGTCAAGTCGACGATCGAAACGCCCACTCAGCAACGATCAAGGCTCATCTCAAGCTCAGCTTGGCGCAAGCGATGTAGGTCCTCTCTATGAACGAATCGTTACGCCCGCGTCGGTCGGGTAGAAGCAGGCAAAAGCAGCGATAAATAGAATGCGCAGGAAATGCCCAATGAGCAAGGCAGACTTCGAGGCTGCTTGCCGGGGGTCTCACCAAAAACAGGAAGAAACGAAAAGAAGGCAATGCATGAGCGCTATTGAAGCTTCATGCATTTTGGAAAGAGAAGAGAAAGAAGAGCGGTAGTGTTAAATACGACGTCTTGATCCAGGGGCTCTATTCCTTCACACCTTAGCTGGACGTCTCAGCCTGATCCAGGAGAGGTAGGTATAGTGACGGTCAGATTCCAGGGGGCCATACCATCCCGAAAGGCAAAGGTGGGATGTAGAGTGAGTGGAGAAGGTCCCTGCATGAAACGCATTTTCTACCATCCTCCAGGCTACGAATGATCCTTCGAGAGATTCAGCGGCGCGCGCTTACAAGCCTGGTTTTGTTGGCACGGCCTACTTTCACCTGTTGGTTTTGTCCAATTATGCTGACACTCGTACGTACAGTGGGTATGTTGGAGGAACGAAATCATTTCCCTACTGTCCCTTCATTTTCTGGATGGCGGGGTGGGAAAGTGCGGGCGATGCTCTCTGACTGGTTGAGTTTGTTCGCACGCCTCAGCCCCCCTCAGCCTGATTCTTCAGGTGGGTGATGGATGGGTTGATCCGCAAATTCAGGCGAAGGCACAAACATGATGCAGCCAAAAATTGCATGCCATGTATATGCGGGGCGACACAAAAAGGTTGAGAAACGGCGCCTGATTTGACGAAGTGATCATGAGGCTCCGGCAGCCTGATCACTTTGTCAGTTCTCTTGCCTATGAAGAGTGTGAGAGATCAAGCGAGAAATGGGAGAGGAGATGACATTGAAGCCCGGTGACAAAGGGAACAGGGTGAAGAGAAGTGGTGAGTTTGATCTGTTCAGGTCAGTCATTTTTGGAAACCATCTCGAGACTGCAAGCTGGTTGTGAGTAAACGCCGTGGATTCCCAATGTCATTGTTCGTGTTAACCGGTGTGTTGCCTGTCTAACAACCCTGTGTGTAATTCGCCCCAGTAAACCTGGCCAGAAGTCCATGGATCCATCCAACCTCGTAAGAACGACTCAAATAGGTGATATTGATAGCTTATTCCGTCTCGGCCTCCAAACATGGCCTTGCGGCCAGAAAACAGAACCTGCCATACTCAAACAGAGGCAACCCAAATAATAGTAGCTTTATCCATCTCCAAACATGGTATCATCATCGTCATATACCCTGTACCGTTTCCTTTCCTTTAATAATCCCACCGATAACCTTGAACGATGACATGCTTGCAAAACAAACCCAAACCCGACTCATTGCTGTCTTTTTCATGTAACTGTCATAATCTACTTCCCAAAGCCTTTCTCCCTGTTTCGCCATATCTCTGTTAGCCCTGAGAGAAGTGAGTAATCAAGGGCCAGGCATTGCGTCTGTCTTATCGTTTCCAAGCACACCCAAGGCAGCCTTACCGTCTTTTTGCTCTTGAGGCTTGTCAAATTCTCCTTCAATGATCCTTCGACAAAACGTCTCCCACATTGTCTTCCAAGAATAATACACGTCCTTCCGCTCTGTTGCATCCATGCACGAGTGCTCAAGACTCCACTCAATCAGTTGCCGGAGTCCATGGAGCGTCATATCGGCTTTTCCTGCCATTACTTGGTAGAAGTCGTGCGATAGTCGTGACCTGAAGCATGTCAGTATATCTAGACTAGAAACTTATGTCAGGAGAAGCCCACCTGAATAGTGTCCCATTATCTGTGCTCACAGTGCAGTGCACATTATTTGCCAGCAGGTTGTATACAGAGTGTCCACTTATCCTCGGCGTCAGTCCCAAGATCTCGTTTGATATGGGGCACACCTCCACGCAAATATTGTGTTTTTTCATTTGCTCCATGATCAGAGGATGTCGCGGTAGGGCAAACCCGTGCCCGATACGCTTGGAGCCGAGCAGCAGAGCATCCAGCAAGTTTCCGTCCGTTTCGTCACCGTTATCTAGGGTCTCGCCGCAGTGCAACAGAAGCGGTATCTGGGTGCCTGCTAGCTGACAAGCCTTTTGAAACCGAAGCAGCTGCTTTTTAAAATAATGTAAGGGGTGACCCTTGCCTTCTTCGCCCACAAGGTCGAAGCCTGCAATATAATTCGAATACTCCTTTTTCAGTTTGAACTTGAGACACTCGAACAGCGACTCTTCCACTTGTTCTGTATCGAATGACCGTGGTGTACAGTAGATGATTTTGAGTCCCTTGACAACCTTCCCTTGGTGTTCGAGCTGAAACTTTTCGTACTCATCAATAATGAGGTCTGTAATTCCTTCGTTGTCGAGTTTTTTGGACCCGTCATCTTCCCATACTTGGTTTGTCGACATGAAGTTTACGCGGATTTCAGCATACTGGATATTGTCGTCCGCGAACTCGTCCAAGCAATGTCGCGTATACCTTGCATATGCACTTTTGTAGTTGAAGAGACCCTTCATCATTTGCGTCCTGGCGTTGAACTTTTCCCATGCTCTGCATATCTTGTCAGCAATATTCTCACATGTGAGTTGAGTCGTACCTACCCTTCTGCTGTTTGAAGCAAACCGTGGGCCTCCTCTTCTTGAAAGACCAGCTTATTTTGCAGCCATTTGTCAACATTTTCCTTGTCGTGCCTCTGGCGAAACTCTTCACGAAATTTGCCGAACTGCATCACTTTCTTGTTCTGATAAGTGGCATCGAAGAGGTTCCCCTCGCCTCGCTCCTCCACCGCCGTTTTGTTCATGATGCTGAACTGTACCCGGCACTGATCCAAAGCCGTGCGGTCTACTTTCCCCTTGCCATTCACCAGTGGAATGTTGCACCAAATATACATCCGGGTCATCTCCTTGGCTATATCGAGTAGAAAGTTTGGTAATAGGTTAGCGTTGAAGTGAATGTGCAGGTGGGCACCCTTGGGCATAGCGCGGAAGAGGCCGAATAGTTGTGTTTGTTGAATTAAGTCGACGTTGGAAAGAAAATGGTCTCCGTAGAACCGGGGGTGCTCCTGCCCCTGAAACCCTTGCCTGGGCGGAGCTGATGTGTAAAAGCGTTCAATATCGTCCTTTTTGAGAGCCTGGAGCTTGGCGTTGGCCTTCATCTCGAGTAGCGAAGCGTTGCTCCTGCAGCTATTCTCAAACGAAAGCGCATTCTCGTGGTCCCTGAGCGCGTTCCGTAACTTGTTGTATGTTGTTGTGGTCTCCTCGACGTCCTTATCTGCTGCGTCAAAGAACTCCCTTGGAGTTGAGAGCGTCACATTCCTCGAAGAACTGCGCAGTGACCATGGTTTTGGTCTTTTTGACTCTTCTGATGTCCGCCCAGTAAACGCATGAAGCTGATCTGTGAGACATGGGCTGGATGAAGCGATTGCTGGGTTTCGTCTTCTTGCAGCGGCCTCCAGTTGCTCAACACAGTCATACTGAGCCGTCCACTCATCCATCCCAGTCCCATTACCATTGGATACCCCGTTGAGCCGAGTACAGGGCTCAGGGCCCTGGCCCTTAGACTTCTTCCAAGTCATGCCTTTTGTACCAGCTTCACTCACAACCTCGGGCCTGTTAATGAACAGGTCAGCCATGGATCTAGCAAATGGGCGCCGTATGGGTGATATTGACTGAGTGCGGGTGCGGTTCCTCGGGGACTTGCGTATTATTTTTTTCAGCATCGCTGTCAGAATCGAGCGTGTCTATGCTGCAAATGATACCCATGTGGAAGTCACCTGCCACCATGAAGTTTCTTTTTGGATGTTCACAAGATGACAATTCCTCGTAAGCCGTAACAGTTCTTGATGAAAGAAACGACAGTTGTTTGTGATGAATGAGGTGAGATGGCGGGGTGAGTTCTGGAGAGAATGAGCTGAATGAGCTCACAGCCGCGAGGCGGGCGTGAGGGATGGATGCCTTTTGTTGGCTGATGGCGGGGGACAAGAGCGGGCAATCGGTGATGTCACGCGGGGACGGCCAGACCAGGTGGGAGGGAGCTGGTGAAGGTATTCACAGTCACCGGATCAGTCACCGGCATGGTGAGGGAGTCGGGCGGTTTTAGCAAAGAAGCGAAGTAGAAATGAAGCACCCGCCATCCGAATGAATCGCCAACGGCCAACAGAAAGACCAGGCTCCAACTCGACCAGCCCAGGCGGCGCGGGGAAGTTTGCGACAGAGAGCGCCCTGTGAGCGAGAGCCCTATGGCGGCACAACGACAGGTCAAAACGAGAAAGGTACATGGGTACTTGCAGTGCAGTGGCACTGCAAAATATGGCCCACTTATTCATGAAATATCATCTCTCATTGGTTCCTTTCGATAAGGCTGATTGATTGGCTTTTTTATGAGAGAGCCAAGAACATGACCCTTTCTCTCCAACGCATCTCAACTTCACATGTGGAGATGTGTCCGTGGTCTTACACACATATTCGATTAGGAACCGTATTGCCTCAACTTACCGGATAACTATTTGCCAGTACATGTAATTCACGGAGTCGTCCCGGCAGTATGGGAGGACGCCGTTCCATGTCAGCATCAGCACGAGACACCAAATCTATTCCAAAGTCCGAAAGGCGCCAACCCATTCCTCCGCCCTTATGGCTAAGGCATCTCCACATCGTTAAGTTTAAGCAAATGGATCTTAAAAGGCTTTTCGCTAAAGCCTCCCATGAGCCGGTGCCGTCTCGTCGGGTGCATATCCCGATTGTCATAGGACTCGGCCTCCCATCTTTCAAGCTACGGTCAGGGAGTCATGGCCATACCATCAGCCACACTCGGGTCTTTCTTCCACTCATTGGCACTCGCGCCAAACTGAACTGCCGGTTCTAAGATGTTTCCCCTGGTTCCAACCCTCTGGGATGCCGCCCATAATCCATGTGTTCCATACGGGACCGTTGAATATCAGACCCAAGCTAGGAAGGGCTAAGCCACCATTACAGCCGTCCAAACAAGGATCTTAGTCTCATCTCTATTCCTGAAAAGGTATGCCTGGTCAATGCTTAACTTTACTTTTAGGATGCTTTGGGTATGAGTCTGGGCCTCCGGTATGAACCTGCCCAACACCTGACTCTCCTCGTCTTGTCTAGACTTCTGATAAATGGCAGCCGAGTAGGCAAACACTAGGATCACAAACCCCCCCCCCCAGATCCCCACAGAGCTCGTGCCGTTCTCCAAGGCTGGGCCTTGGCCCGAATTTCGATCGTGGATGTTAAGACGTCAACAATCTGCCTCGCCGGCTTCAAGCTCAACATTTATCCGTTTGGCGTCCGCTACCGGTGCCACGCTCTAAGAACCATTGATAGCTTTAGAGCTTGGTGCCAATATGGATAACTTGTGTGGAGTACATCACTCGCCGCATTGCTGTTTTTACTTTTGCACTGATAGATTGGATCACAGTGGCAGGATGACCAGACAGCCAGCACACTTTCAGACCCCACTACGTCCTCAACAACCGGCGGACTTTGGTGTTCTTGCCAGTTTGGTTACCTTATGGGATGCCTCACCTTGTTTACCAATATTCCATTAAATACTCAATCTATTGTCGTTCAGCCACCTCAAAAAATTGGCAAGAGTGTGCTGTTCCACGAGAGCTACCCCTGAGCTTCACCGTCGCTCAGATGAGCAGCCTTCACCTCACCTATTCCACAAAATCAAACACACCCTTTCCAGTACTACCTCAATGGCTAACATTGATAGTTCCGGTCATTCGAAGTGTTGTAGTGCAGCTCTCAGCCCTTCAGCTGAAAAATTGCAAGGGCGATCAGGTCTCACCGCTATATGATTCAAAGGCCAAGAAAAATAACATCACCAATACATTGTCGATTTTCCTCATTGATGACAAGTCAACCTCCTGCCCAAGGCACAACCAGTCATTCCTGAACCCGAGATGGGTAACATTATCCATTCCTATTTTCTTAGGCTCCCCACCGACAACCCCAACCCTCCCCTGGCCGAACCAACTACACATCTTCAAACAAGCCAGTTTGAAAAGTCCGGAGACCAGTCCCCACAAAAACGAACCTTTCCTCTGTGTCCTATTGCACTGAGCAAGTGAGTTTTGCTTACCGCTATTTTGACGTGTCATCCAAGGTGACCTGAGTCGGAAAAGGCACAATTCGAGGTATGCCTCAAGGTGAGGGCAAGGTCAAGTGCATGAAACAAGAGCCTCACCGTGACATGCCCGCATGGTCTACCTACAAGCGTGGCTACATGTGGGACTGTGGTGAATGAGATCGGACCTGATGTGTGGGAAGGTGTCTGTGTAACAGCCCCCAACAGCAGGCCGCTTTGTGCAACCGTAGCTTTGCATCACCTTCACCTTAGAACGGCCTTCTGGAAGTTCGGGTGGCAAACCGCGAGGCTCTGAATTTGAACATAAGTTAGGATTCAAATGGAACTTCGGTAACCACCTCAGCCACAATTGCCCACCTTACAGCCTCATCTCACCTCACCTGCCCCTTTTCCGTCTCTTCCATTTTTTGGCGGAATAACGCCCGTCGGATCTTTTATGAAGGGAACAGTCAGACTGTCCATTGCACAATACAGGCACCTTTGGGAGGCACTCTTACCAGATTTTAGCACATTTCCTCTGATCTTGAGAGATCAAGCACTGCCTACTTTATCTAGTACTCATTGAACTTCACATGCGTTACTTCAAAAGACAAAATAACGCTCTCCACCCATCCCGGAGTTCGACACCCATTGAATTATGATGATGGTAAATGGAAACGGAAGAACGGAGAGCTCAAGTATCAAAATGTGAAGTAACAGATCCCCCAGCATCTTCACACTTCATCATCTGAGAAAAAAATCCAAGATAATACATTCTCCCGGAAGGTAGTCAATTCTTTTTTAAAAATTTTTCTAAATCCATTATCCAATCTCAAACTCAAGCGCACTTCACCCGACCAAGCTCACCACTTACGTCTTACCATAAAAACCAGAAGAAAAAAGATTTTTTCCCCAGTACTATAAGTTATTCCTAATATCTTTTGTTAAGTACCAGGTTATCATCGCCGTCACAGACACACATACACGGCTCTTCCGTCGACAGTCAAGCGCAAAAGAAATCTTCAAGCCTGCCTTACCTACCACCTTTTGATTAATCAAATATGGGTTAGTGAAAAATATTTCCAAAAAAAAGCCTCTATCAAACATCTTGAGGGTTTAACAGGTCTCTAATTCGTTGTTTTGAATGGTCTACTGACCTAGCTTATCTTTCAAGTACCTACTAATTATCGACCATATTTTTAGAGGTTTATGTTTATAACTTCTATAAGTATTGGTTTTGAACAGTCAACATGCTGCTGGCTGTGCCAACTTTGCAATGCCTGTTTCGTCTCGTCCTCCAATAACATACCTATCCATTCATCTAACCCTAATTCAAGGCATACATATACACCATTATCATCAATTAAATAAGACATGGTATCATATACATAGGTGCAAACCAAAAACCACCAAACGAACAGACAAAAGTTCAGCATTGCACACTGAGGAAAAAAACAAATATCTCCTGGATGCCTCCAAAGTCTGTGTTTCCCCTAATGGGTATCGAGAGAAAAAGACACACTTTTCTCTAGCTTAAAAAAAGACGCAAAAGTGATACACTAGGAGCAGCCTCTAAAATAAAAATAAAAACACCCCTTATTTTGCTGACTTGCCCAACCAAAATCCAAAAGATCTATAATATAATCTTCTTTTCTATCCACTGCTCTTTGATAGAATTGCTGGCTGGCTTTCTATACGCCTAGCCCAAATGAGCTCCTCAACTACTTCTTTACTTTTTCTATTACCACTCCTCAAATTCGCCCGTCTGATCACCCCTTATTTCCTCTCAGTTCCCATCATCATCAAACTTGATCCCCATCTTCATTCCCGTATCAATCCTCCCGCCCCTATAACTCCCCTTCTTCTTCTTGTTCTTCTCCTTGGTGAAGCCCTTGCCCTTCGTCACAATCAAATCCTCATGTGCCTTCCTCCCCCAGTCCTCACCCGCAAACGAATTGTCCGCAAACTTGGGATCGACCTTGATATTCCGGTTCACGCGAGAGAAGGGCACCTTCTCAGCCTTCTCGGCCACATTGCCCTTACCGCGGTTGTTGGTCTTGACGAACGGGTCAGGAGGAAGGGGCGCAAAAGTGCTGACAGGGAAGACCTTGGGAGAGGTGTTGCCGTTGAGGGTCGCGGAACTATCGGAGGAACCACTCGCGGAGGACTCGCTTTTGGCCTTTGTCTTGGCGGATTTCTTGGTCTTGCTCTTGCTCTTGTCGCCGGAATCGCTGTCCGAGTTGCTGTCGGAGGAGCTATCGGAGGAGCTATCGGAGGAGGAATCATCGCTTGAATCAGGGAGGGGGACCTTAGCCGCCTCCTCGGCTTCATCTTCAGAGTCGGAAGAGTCCGAGTCGGAGGAGTCGGAATCAGACGAGTCAGAGTCAGAAGAAGAGTCCGAAGATGAGGAGTCGGAAGAGGAAGAGGAGCCGGAGGAGCTGCTGTCAGAGTCGGAGCTCGAGGAAGAAGAGTCAGAGTCGGAAGAAGAGTCCGACGAGGACTCAGAAGAGGACGACTCGCTCTTGGCGGCAGCGGTCTTTTGCTTCTTGGCAGCTGGCTTCTCCTCCTCGGAATCAGAGTCAGAAGAGTCCTCGGATGACGAGTCGCCGCTCTCGGAAGCGGCCTTGCGCTTCAACGGGTTGGGAGCGGCAGGCTTCTTCTTCTCCTCTTCACTCTCGCTCTCGCTCTCACTGTCGGAGCTGTCACTGCTATCGCTCTCGGAGCTGCTGCTGGAGTCGGAGCTCTCAGAGTCGGCGGGGGCGTCCGCCATCTCGACATCATCGCTGTTAGAGTCGGAATCGCTACCACTGCTAGATGAAGAGTCCGAATCGTCGCTGCTGCTGCTGCTAGAATCCTCGCTACTGGGCGACTTGGCCTTAGAAGATTCCCAGACCTGGAAGACGGACTCCAGGGTGCTACCGGTGGTCTCGCCCTTGGCCTTCTTCAAGCCCTTGGTCTTGCGCGCCTTGGTGAACTCGCGGTGAGCATCGGTAAAGTCGTGCTCGGAAAGAAAGTTCTCTACCAGGTCGAGGAGCTGGGCAGGGAGCTGGGGAGCAGCAGGGGTCGACTTGGTGACCTTGTCGGCCTTGACCTTCTTCTCTCTGGCCATGGTGGTCTTTTTGTTCGACTCGGGGGATTGTGTGGTGTTGGTAGTGGTGGAGTTGTTAGAGAAGAGCCAGGACGGAGCTGACATGGGCAGTGCTTGGTGAAAAGATGGCCCAATGGTTGACAATTGGTGAAATTGGGCGTTACAACCTTGAATTGTTCGGAGAAAGGCGTCGTGGGGTCGGAAGTGATTGTCGTAGGAAAAAAATGGCTGCGTTCCAGGCGCGACCCACCTCACCGCCTTTTTTCTGCCTTTTTCTGCCACAAATTGGCCCCACAATATTTCAATCCCTGCAGTAGCTGATGCACTGACCACCTCGCCGCCAGCACCTGTCAAACAATCCGCACAAGGTCATCCCCGCCATCAAACTTCGGTGAGACAACTTCGATGAGATGAACCGGAGACCTTCCGTTGAACTTCGGTTGCGTCACAATTAATTTTCTTATTTCTAAATCACCCATCGACTGGGTTTCCCCATTATTTTTACAACACAGCTGGTGTTCATTTTGTTCAAGAAGTTTCCGCAAAACTTCATTGGCAAGTGCCTGCTTGGTGAGCACTGCATCCTGGGAATCACCATATATTAATTAGATGAGGTCGAGCCACTCATTTACAAACACCAAGTAGGCATTGTCATTGCATGACTGCTCTCTTGGCGGAATACACAGACAGTCTTCCACATATTTGATCACCGTTTTCCCCCTTGAACTATGAGACTCATATCCCATTATTGCCCTCCTCCTGCGAGCACTTATCGCCAGCATTGCACTCTTCTCCTTCCATTGTCTATTGCCTAACATATGTCACCTGGTTACACGACGTATCCTCCACCTTGATCTCTCCTCGTCCTTCAAGACGAATCTTACAAAGTCGTTGTTGGTAGCCCACGAGTGTTGATACATTCCAGCTTTCCCATGGGCTTTTTGTTTAGATTTGGATGTTGTGTGTAACGGTGGGGGAGGGGGGTTGGTTTTGTCTGTTGTTGGGCATTGGTTTCCCACAGAATGCGACAGGAGCTGGGGACGGTAAAGAGACGGGAGATCCTCCCCTTGCGGTGATTCATGGACCCTTGCCCAATATGATCATCTCGCCATATCCATTTGCTGTCCTCCATGGCCACCAAACTAGAATCCGAGCCTCTGATGGCACCAACCTTACTCTCACCACACTCCTCACCCCCTACTTCCCCTGTCATAGCCGAGCCTCCCCATTCCATCCCATCACCACAAGTCTCAATCCCAGAATGCTAAGCCACTACCCTCCCTTCACCTTCACCAATCTTAAGCTAACTTAACATCAGGTCTACCGCCCCAACACCCCCTCCGACCGTGCCAACTCCCTCACTGGCACCGAACACTCCGACGGCAGCGACAAATGCTACAGGTTCTGCGTCCCCCTCACCACCATCCTCCGCACCATCCTCTGCACCATCCTCACCGCCTTCACAATAGCCGACATCGCCATCTGGATCGCCCACAGCCCCTTCCTCCTCCACCAGCACAGAGAGCTCGTCTTTGGTCACGTCTGGCTCTGGCTCATTCTCTTTTGGAACATTGGTCACGTCCTCTACCCCCTCCTCTCCAAACTGTACGGTGGTGGTAGTGGCTCCCGCGGCAGCAAAGGCGCCCCGTTCTTGCCAACAATTGCTCTCCAGGTGGGGGACTGCGCCTGTGTTTTCAACGACAATAATGATGATGATGATGATGATGAAGGGGACGGGGATGGGGGGAAGAAGAAAAAGAGGAGAAAGTACGGTGTGTCCTGGGCAGTAGACATCATTTTGGGGATCGTCCCAGTTGTGATTGCTTTCACCCAGTTGCAGTGGCTATACTATTGGCGGAATTTTGTCACGGAGGTCATGGTTTTGAGTCATGTTGTCGGGTATGTGTTCATTATCTAGCAAACCTTTCTTGCTTTTCTGCATGTTGGCTAAGGCCAACAATCTACCCAGTGTCCTCAGTATTTTCATCGGCCTCTTCTCGCCTTTGACCGCGAGGAGGCCAGTCATCTTCGAAATGGGACTCGTGATCAAGAATAAAGACGAGGAAGCGGGACAGTACAGGATTAGACTTCCCGTTGACACTAATAACGATCGACGGACTGCTGGTGGGATTGTCTCCGTCTCCGCTTGATATGCAGTTGACACAACGAGGGAGAGAGCTCCATACCATCATCTTATCATGGTCATCAAGGAACAGAGAGGTTGCTTAGAAGAGGAAATCGACAACGAGGGGGACAGAGGACCACCAAAGGCAACGAACTGACAGGCAGGGATTGTGGACTATAGAGCGGGTGGGGGGTTTTCGTTCTTGAACCGTTTTCGCGCATTGCTTTATTATCATTTGACATTTTAGCCTCATAGTTTTGCAAATCAGATCGTACAGCCAGCCCATACCCAAACCACCACTATCCCCAACCTTGACAACCAGCCTCAGAGTGGAAGCTTGCACCACATGTGTGGTTGCGATTGTAAAGGAATGACAAACAAAAAAGAGGGGGGTGTTTGTTCTCGTCCAAAAGACCGCCTACTTTTCGTGGGCGTCCGACATAGGTGTGGTGTCCTGACAAAAGTATCATCGCGAAAAAAAAGCCGGCCTTTTCCTTGTCCGAGTTATATGACTTCCCTCAAATCCCTCTTAGGCTTGTAAAGGGGCAAGCTGCTGTCCTCTTTTCTCGACTCGCCTACCATAGCAATAGACTCACTGGGTATCTTGAGCGGCGATACGTTAAACCTTCAGAGATTTGTGGGCCGAGTGAGCAATCGCCTAGACGGGCCCCTGAAAGCATTTCAACCAAATCTCCTTCATTACTAGCGTGACCCAGCATCATCATCACAATACAACTACACCAGACG
The DNA here is from genome assembly GCA_033296915.1 of Triangularia setosa. Taxonomy (NCBI): domain Eukaryota; kingdom Fungi; phylum Ascomycota; class Sordariomycetes; order Sordariales; family Podosporaceae; genus Triangularia; species Triangularia setosa. The sequence continues at coordinate 123,066 of MU866101.1, read as the reverse complement.
GAAAAACAAATACAAATACACACATCAAATATGAACAGCGAATACCTCTAGATTCAGACCGCAACCAGCAAAATAAAACCCCACTACCAATAGCCAGATTTTCCTTTCTTTCGTCCTAACCCCTTGTCAACCTGATAAACCTCTTTTCCACTGAGGGGCCACCACCGGCATGCCAGCCGTCCTGGTTTCCCACCAGTAGATCACCACAGTTATAGTCCTACTTGAACAGCCAACAAACGAAGCCCATTACACAAAAACTAACCATAACCAATAAATCACCTTTGCCTACTGCCCCTTCCTCCTATCATCAAACTCGACCCCATCACTACCATCCTCCTCACTAGTCCCCTCATCCCCCACCACGAACTGCTTCGCCTGGCTCTTCCTTCGTCTCATCTCCCCCCGTTCCCTCATCGCAGCTCTAATCTTCTTGCTTGCCTCGTCAAAGCCCTCGGCGCTATCCAACGCCGTAAATCCAGCCACGGGGAAACCCGCCGACCCAGGTCTCCCACCAGCACTGCTCGCCCGGCTGTGATTCGACGGAGTCGTTGGCCTGGTGGCAAAAATCTGTGCTTGCCCAATATTGCTGAAGGATTCGTTGTAAGGGATGTTTCGGCTAGACGAGGTCGTGCCCCGTCTTGTGGGCGCATGGAATGGAGGGCTGTCGTTTCCATTGACTGACACGCCATAGCTGGACCTGCGTTCCCAGGAGAGTCGGTTGGGTGAGATGGGGGGGCTGATGCCGCCGGCGGCTTCCTTGCGAGCTGCTGCCCGGGCGGCCGAATCGGCGGGAGCTAGCAAACGGCTGTGCTCAAAGTCGGGGAACATCTCGGGGCCAATCGTGTTGATGATGTCGGTCACCTGCGCCTTTAGCTCGGCGCGCCTTTCCCGCAGCTTGGCAATGTTGTAGCTGGACGCAGGGTTGATGCAGAGCGCAAGTGGCCGCAGCGATTTGAGAATGTCCATGCCCACTTCACCAAAGCGAAGCGCGGCAAACGTGAGCGAGATGAAGAAACCGCAGCAGGCAATGTAGACAGCCCAGAGAGGCACCCACTCAGGGACGTAACCATAATACCGGTGCTTGTGCACCATGTAAAGAGTGATAAAGGCATAAGTGTTGTAGCAGAGAGGAGCCAGAGCCAACGCGACCAGAAGCTTCCATGTGGCGATAACGTCCTTGCCCTGGACCTTGACCACAGAGCCAGCAAGGGCTTCCTTGGCCTTTTTGTGGCTGATGAACTTGCAGGCGATGAACACGGGTGCAAAGAGCAGCAGACCCGGAATCACACCAGCAGACAAAGCCAACAGCATTCCAAGACGCTTGAGGAAGGTCAAAACAACGGTAAACCACGAAAGCTTCGCCTTCTCGACTTGGTGGTCCCGAATGTTGAGGTATCGAAGTTGCTTGTTGTATTCCGTGACTGCCTCCTTGAGCTCCTTGACGCGCGGATCTTCCTTATACTTCTCGTAGCCCAAGGCCAGTCGCCTGTTAAGTTCGACAACCACAGGAAGCGGTAATGGCTTCCCAGTTGGGTTGTAAAGTCGTCTAGCTGCCTGAATAACCATCAGGGTGTCGTAGTCAGGAACCGAAACCGTCACAGCACTCAGGGCTTCGTGCACCATGTCCAAGACCTGCCCAACTGCCTCACGTCTTCCGTCCTTGTCACCGCTCGAATACATCTCGACCAAGTTCCGCGGGACATCCAGAGGAGCACCAAACTCAACAACAGCTCTCGAGCGGAACTTGTGAGCGTGGAAATAGTTCATGCCAACCGGCACAATCTTGAGGCCGCAGTCAGGATGGTCCGCCAGTGTCCCCAGCGCCATGAGCGCAACGCCCGCCTTCAAAGGTAACAACTCAGTTCGGTCATGGCTGCCTCCCTCAGGGAAGATACCAACGCACCCGCCAGACGCCAACCGATCAAACACCGCCTGGAACACCTTCGACTGATCAACATGCGGCGCAATCTTGTACTTGATGCCCTGGTACCCCTCCCTAGGCTTCTTGTCCTCCTTGTTGATAAGCTTGCCATTCTGATCCACATCATCACGGCCAGTAAGCTGTGTCATAGCCAGCTTTCCCTTGGGCGGCCGCTTGATACGAACCTCCTCGGGTCCAATAACCTCACTGATATCCAAACTTTCTCCGCTCTGGCCCTTGGCCGACGGGAGGAAGATGATGCCTCCCACCTCTCCAAATTCTGTGAAATTGGTGCCAATACCTCGAACAAGCGTAGGATTGTCGACTGGGTTCGGAAGGTAAACAGTGCCCTCACCGGGCTTCGCCGAATCCTGCGGTCGTCCTACTGGCACAGAGCCCACCTGGCGAGATGCCCACCCGATGAAACCGGATACTGACTTTTGTGCAATGAGGAGGGAAACTCGCCGTTTGGCTTCCTTCTGAAGCGTTCGCTGTAGAACTAGGGCATCGACGAACTATGTCACATAATCTGTCAGTCATTGCTATCAGACAAACTGGTGAAAGAAAGAATGGCTTACCTGGTTGGCATGCGGGGCAGCCACGAACAGAACAGGGCCATGCTTGGGCACTCTCCAAGCGCTACGTGGATGCACCTCGCGGAAGAAGGTCTCCTCCAGCAGCGACATTATCCAGAGGAAGCTGTCATACTTCCAGTCTACCATGGGGTAGAGCTCCTTCGCGGGCTTTGGATTGGCGGCACTCTGAGGGGCCGCCGCCTGCTGCTTTTGCAGCTGTGTGCCCGACATCTTCAGTCACGCCCTACTAGGCTCAGTGACTATGTCGTTGCTCGAATTACCGTCGTGCCCGCGCCGGGACAGCGAAGATATTTCGGATCGCCCGGGGGGGGGGGGGGGGACGGAGGTGGGGTGAAAGAACTCAATATTGCGCCGGTGGGACGTCAATACAGTTACTCGTACAAGAAACTTTTTCTTGGTTGTGAAATCGTCGGTGGCTTGCTCGCCTGCCTTGTGAGTTATGGCGTTTAGCCGTTTGAGAGAAAGCCTGGCAGCTGTCCGCGGGGTACAGTGTGCAACAGATAAAAACCTATCCCCAGATCAATCGGTTTTGCGCGCCGTGTCTTTGATTGATCGATTGAAAACGTAACTAGGTCAGGAAATTGCGAAATAGAGCTCGAGAATAGAGTGCGCGTTTCTCCTTCTCTTATCTAAATGCCAGCAAGGCGTACAGACATTTGGTACCGGATTGTCGGTACTGTAGAGAAATATCGACGAAGCTCGGGATCGCAGCTCGGGGTCTGCAGACTAGGCCGGTCGGACGGATGGGTCTCTCTGTCTGGAGTAGGAAGAGAAAAACAGAGAGGTTGTCGTCTTAAGGTATAGGGTATCACGATCAAGATATGCCAAAAAGATTTTAGAGTTAACACTACATAGGAAGGGAAATGAAGAAAACAAGGGAGCCGAGGGATCGTAACATCAATTCGAGGGAGTGTGAGAGGTTCTCGAAGGTGCCGGCAGATGCGCACACACGACAGGGTGACAGCGCCAGTCTGGAAGCATGTGCGAAAAAAAAGAAAATCAGCGGCCGCCCTTCAACCCAGCAAGAAACGGTGGGGTTGGATCGACGCTCACTGCTGCTTTCAGTGACATTTCAACACTAAAAAAGACCCCTCCTATTGGCCGATCGATAACTACTGTCACTAGCCATGCTTCCAGCCTGCATCCCGCCCGCATGCAGAAGCCAGAAAGAAGCCAGCCTTTTATCTTGCTGTGACATATCCGTTGTGTCAGTGGCATGCATATTGCAGACTGTAGAGCTGCAGATGTCTATGTACACTATCTATCGGTGAGAAGTCTTGAGAATACTTGATTCGTACAGTAGCAATCAAGAAACGCGAGATTGACCAGGGGCTTCGACACTGCCCCTCGCTTCCGGTCTTCTCAACCCTCGTCCTTGTCCACGATTTGAACCCCTCCATGACGGTTGCGGGGGTTGTGAAACCTCTCTCCAAAAGAAATACGTGCTTGCTGACACTGTGCTACCCCAAATTCTTTTTCTTCTCTTACCACAGTGCGTGTAGCATTCTCACAATCCCCCCCCCAAAAAACTTCCAACCTTCCAACCTTCCCACCTCGACGCCACCAAACAAGCCACTAAAAAAACTTGACACCGGAAATCGAGCGGCCGTACGATCGAGTAAACATGTCCGAGCCGGTATGTAACCTCACGATCTCCTCCTCGGCTCTCGGCGTTGCCGCCAAGATGGGAAAGCACCAGAACGGGATCTGGACCCGGCTTAACGGCTAGGCGCTTGAGCGTGTAAGTCGTCAAGAGGCCAATCAACATCACCAGGAGACAATAGTCTTTGAAGAGTCTTGTATCTTCAGATCTCATATCGTAATGTGTTTGTAGAATGTTCTGCATGTGAAGACACAATCTCTTGCAATGCTTTGCTTTTGACAGCCAAGATCAGATGGGAGCCGAGTCACAAGTTGTCATCAGGCATATGTAGAGTCGACGCTGAATTCATATTTTCTCTAATTATGTACTCCATACTGGCGCCGTATCTACGCCTAGTCATGGTTCTTTGCTGCCACAAGGCTGAAAGCACGACAGATGCCATTTTTATGTGCACCACCTTCTGGATGGTATCTTCTCAGAATAAGGGTTACTACTTTTTACCCTTCCCCTTTTTCTTCTTTTTACTCCCCTCAGCAATCCCAACCGTTCCCTCTTCTAGCTCACCCTCCTCTAGTTGCCCCTCCTTTTCCATCTCTTTGAGCTTTTCCTGTCCGCTGATAAACATCGTCAAATCGTGATTCATCTCTTTAAGCCCCTCATTCTCCTGCCTCAACTCCTCCACCAGTGCCGCGTTCTTCTCCCCCTCCTTCTTCATGTGCTCAATCCTATCCATCAGCCCTTTGCTGACCTGCTTCTCCTCCTGCAGCGCCTTGCTCAAACTCCTCGCCAGCTCCGTAGACTTCTGGCCCCTCGCCCTCTCTCTCGCAAGATCTTTCTCCAACAAAGGCACTGTCTCCTCCCTTAAAACCCTATGCTCCTCCCTCAACTCCGCCAACTCCCTAAGCGCAGCTTGCGCCTGTGCCGATGCCGACTCCGCCTTATCCGCAGTCTTGGCCGCCTTATCCGCAGCCTTATTCACCATCTCCTCAAAGTACACCCTCTGACTCTCCAACTGGCTCGTTAGCAAATGCGTGTACTCCAGCCCAATATTATCAAGCTTGGCCCTCGGCACAACATCCATATCCTCCCCCCTTCTCTCTCTATCAGCAGAATTATCATTAGTATTTGCCGTATTGCTACTCGGCAACTCAACCACCTTCCCATCCCCCTTATCCCTGATCAACCTGTGCACCCACATATCACCCGCATAGTCCCAAACATGCTGCGTCACCAGCTCAAGACTAAAGCTATGCGCCGTTTCCTTCCAGTGCTCCTTCGCATGTCCCCTCTCGTACCTCCCACACCCCACATTGCCACATATCAGGCAAATCCAGAGATTGTCCGGCGCGTCGCACACACTGCACAAATTACTAACCCCATGCCCAAACGGCTTCGCGTACGGATTCCCTTCTTCATCCAACTGCTGCTGCTGTTTCGTCAACGGGTTTGTCGCCCTACAAATCGGGCACCCCCTTGTCTTCCAAGTTTGTAAGCAAGTGCAATGGAAAACATGCTGACACAATATCGTCATCAACCCCGCCGTGTCATCCATTCGTTCCAAGCACACCGCGCAAGTCGGCAGCTCGACCAGACTCGGCGTCGGCGGCGGGAAGGGTCTCAGTGAGTTAATCATCCCCGTCTCCCCTTTTCCCACCCCGGCACCCTCGCTCCCTTTTCGTCCTGGTGTCTCAACTGTGATACTCTTGATAAAAGTAACATGGCATATCTCACTCTCTGCCAGAGTATCAAACGGCCGTCCGTCAAACTCCTTCCTCCATTCCCTCGCGGTTTTCTCGTCCTTGAACTTCATGAGAACCATATACCGGTTCATCCTGCTTGTAGATACCATCCGATAGTGACTCACGCTCCCCCTCCAGGGCTCACCGATAAAGCCGAGAAAGTCCGATGGCGACATATAGGACGGTACCGCTGGGATACACAAGACTGTTCCTTCTTCCCCCACCCCGGTATCTTGTAGTCCTGGTGGGGGCGGTATTGGCGGTGGCGAGTTCAAGGCAGAAAACTCGTCGGATTCTCGGTAGAGATGTACGATTCCCCAGCCCGCCTCGGTATTTTTTGTGTTGACCGCGGGAATGTAGCGACCTTTTGTGTTTTGGCCCATGCCACCTAAGTTGGGGCCTAGGCTGGCGGCCGGTTGCCGGGCGTGGCCAGTCTCCATGATGGTTTCTTTGGCCTTGCCGTTATTTAGTTGCGAGGGGGCAGGATCGAAGCTCTCGATATTAATGCGTCCAAATCGCCAGTCCTTGGTCGCTTTGGAGGGTCCGATTCCTTGGATTTCGGGCTTGAGGGGGAGATCGGATGAACTGTCTCTTTCGCGCCACTGGCGTTCGCTAAGGTGGATGATATTGCGCTTTTTGGCGGTGGGGTTGGGGTTGGTTTCGTCGTCGAGGTCGAGCGGGGCTGTGCCCCGATGGCGACCACAGTCGATTACCTTGCCCGAGGCGTGGGAGAGGTCTGGTGGTGGAGCGGAGCTTGGGCCAGCTTCGTAGAAATTGTGACTGTGGTTAGGGTGCGGTCGTGGAGGGAGCTGACGCGGGGAAGGTGGTCGAGCGCTGCGTGGTGTGTGAGAAGGGAGATCGTCGAATATTGTCGGGCAGGTTGGGGTGGGCACCCAGATGTCGTTGACAGTATCGGCGACGGCAGAGTTGGTGGGTTCGGGCGTCGCATACAGCTCGAAGATCAAATGATATGAGAAGGACGGCATAGTAGCCCAGCCTGGAGTGGATGGTTTGAGATACAAACCAGGTCCAGATACCCAAGGGCTGGTAAATGAGAAAAAATGTCGCAAAGCTCTTTTGTCTTTATGACAGGTGAATAGGAACGATGCTGAAAGATGGTGGGCTATCAAGGTGCTGTGACAAGGATGACGGATGATGGCCGCTGCACCCCACGTCAAGAAAAATATATTTAACAAATCAAACAGCGCTAGCTTTTTTTGGTATGAAGGTATTGGAGTTTCCAAGACTGGGCTGTTGGACCAAACATAACCCCATCATCAGGGAATATCTGTTGAATACCGAGTACTAGGCTGCTGGGGCGGTATACATCGTTGATCTTTTCAGCAGTCTGAACTTACTGGCCTCCTTCATAGATATCTCGGGACTTTGCACTTTGGGAGACTTATAGCTCCGTCTTTGGTGTGGTGGTGCAAATGTCCGACTAGCCGAGATCTCGATAAAGAAAAACTGGCCAGCACTCCCCTCCGCTGGGCGTGCACCTTACGGCCTTCTAATTAGACCTGGCTAGCGGACGCGGTCCGGCGCGCGCACGCGTGGTTCCCTCAACCATCACTATCGCCAAAACTTCGTCATAAGTACATACATCCATCCTTGATAATTGGCACACCCAACGCAACATGTACATCATCAAGCCTTCGTGGCTTCGCCATAGTGGTGAGTGACTACCTTTCCACTTTTCTTGAGTCCTAATCACCGCAGAATTGCTGACCAACGTTGCGCGCGGTGGGCTACAGGCGAACAGAAGGACTTTGAAGTTTACAGCTGCCATGTTTCGCAAGATGGAAAGAGACTGGCCACCGCTGGCGGAGATGGCCATGTCCGGATCTGGTCGACCGATTCCATCTACAATTCCCATGCTGACGGCTACTCGAAGCCGCGACAGCTCTGCCACATGAGCCATCACCTAGGCACCATCCACTCCGTCCGATTCTCCCCAAATAATCGTTATCTCGCTTCCGGCGCCGACGACCGCGTTATCTGTATCTATCAGCTCGACAGCAACCCTCCATCGCACGCGAGCACATTTGGGACGAACGAGCCGCCGCCCATCGAGAATTGGAAAACACACAAGCGCCTCGTAGGTCACGACAGCGACGTCCAAGACCTCGCCTGGTCCTACGACAACTCGATTCTCGTTTCGGTTGGCCTCGACTCCAAAGTGGTGGTCTGGTCAGGGCACACATTCGAAAAGCTAAAGACACTTGCTGTTCACCAAAGCCATGTCAAAGGTATCACCTTTGATCCGGCCAACAAATTCTTTGCTACTGCCGGCGATGACCGAACCATCAAGATTTTCCGGTTTACCCCTCCGGCGCCTAATGCCACCGCCCACGATATGGTCAACAATTTTGTCCTTGAAACCACCATCAGTGCGCCCTTCAAGAGCTCGCCTCTTACGACATACTTTCGAAGGTGTAGTTGGTCTCCAGATGGCAATCACATCGCGGCGGCAAACGCGGTGAACGGTCCAGTTAGCAGTGTGGCCATCATTGAACGCTCCAGATGGGACAGCCAAATTAACTTGATTGGCCACGAAGGCCCAACTGAGGCCTGCATGTTCTCGCCCCGACTGTTCCACACACAAAATCCGGCCGAGAAGGGTGCGTCTGGTTCTCTAGTGACAGTTATTGCCTCTGCTGGACAGGACAAGACGCTGAGTATCTGGAACACAAACACCTCACGGCCAGTTGTGATTGTGCAAGATGTGGCATCCAAGTCCATCTCCGACTTGGCATGGGCTCCTGATGGCCAGACGTTGTTTGCCTGCAGCTTGGATGGCAATATCGTTGTAGTCCAGTTCGAAGTTGGCGAGCTGGGATGGGTAGCAACCGCAGAGGAGAACGACAAGGCTCTGGAGAAGTACGGGGTTGCCAGGAAGGGAATGGGAACCGCGGAAGATGTCGATGGGTTGCATCTCGAGAACCACAGCAAGGCCGGCGAGCTGCGTGGGGCCGAGTCCAGAATGGGGGCTCTGATGGGAGATCTGCCTGCTGCTGCTTCTTTGAAGAGTGATACTACTACCACAACAAATGGGACCAAGTCTACGAAAAATGGCGAGGCAAAGAACGGTGATGTGACCAAGAATGGGGAGGCAAATGGCACTTCTGAACCGAAGACAACCAAGGAGACGCCGGCCGCAGAGAGCGCGGACAAGGCTGCAGAGCGTATCAACGAACTGAAGTCGCGGGTGCAGGTAACGAAGGATGGAAGAAAGAGGGTCGCACCTCTACTAGTTTCGTCATCGGGCACTGGTTTACTATCATTACCACAGTCTCAACTCGTGGGCGCAAAGTCCAAGACCGCAACGCAAAGTGAGACACCACAGACGATGCTCGATCTGTCAAAACCTTCTCATGGCCTTCCAAAAGGCGGGATCGCAGCCTTACTGCTGGGTAGCAAGAGGAAAGCTGCCGTGCTTGATGGAGAGGAAGACGATGAGCCCAACAAGCGGCTGGCAACAGGTCCCGTACCCATTATGGCTGACACAGTTGATGGTCTCGAGCCAGCCACTCTCACAGCTCCCGCTCACGGAGTTGTCCCAACGCCAGAGTTCCTCCGCTCAGCCGTCGTGAGCCCCTCAGTCTCCTTCTCTCAAGTACGACTAGCAGTCCCCAAGATCCGATCCCACATTGTCCGGGCTCTCGAAAAAGGTGTCCTCCAAGGCGAATCCACCCTTGAAGACGCCTCCAAAATCCCCGAGAATATCATTCTCGAGGCCAAAAACCCTGCCCGTCCCCGGGAACCCTCCCATATAACCGCCACCAAACGCGGCTCCCTCCTCTGGCAAGACTACCTCCCCCGAGCCATCATCCTCCTAACAGGCAACAAAAACTTCTGGGCAGCCGCCTGCGAAGACGGAACCCTCCACACCTGGACCCCCGCCGGCCGCCGCCTCCTAAACGGCATCATTCTCGAGTCCCAACCAATAATCCTCGAATCGAGGGAGCACTGGCTCTTGTGCGTAACCTCAGTAGGCATGTGCCACGTTTTCAACATCAAGACCATGTCCGCTGCTCATCCCCCGGTATCCCTCGCTCCCATCCTCGATATCGCCATCACGTCGTTATCTCCTGACGGCCCAACAGCCGCACCGGGCGTAACCTCCGCCCACCTCAACAGTCTCGGCACCGTCGTCGTCACCTTATCCAACGGCGACGGCTTCTACTACTCCCCCACTTTATTCACCTGGCAGCGCCTCTCCGAGTCCTGGTGGGCGCTGGGGTCTCAATACTGGAACAGCAACGACTCCTCTTTGACATCTCTCTCATCCACCGCTGTCGGCCCAAGCTCTTCTTCTACCCCCAAAACCAAACCCTCGGATAAACCAGACATCTCGGCGGGTATCATTCCCCATTTGGAACGGCACACCACGACCGAGTTCTTAGTAAAGGGACGAGCTTACACACTTCAAAGACTGATAAAACAACTTCTAGCTAAAGATGGCTTTGAAGGTTTTGAGAGTGTGGTGAGTGTGGCGCATCTAGAGAACAGAATGGCAGGGGCGCTGGCGCTGGGAGCAAAGGAGGAGTTTAGGTTGTATTTGTTCATGTACGCCAAGCGGATTGGTGCTGAGGGGTTGAGGACCAAGGTTGAGGAGCTGCTGAATACACTTGTGGGCGGTGTGCTACAGGATGAGGGGGAGGAAGATGAAAAGGGAAAGGGGTGGTTTGATAAAGGGGAGGTGATTTGCGGGTGGGAGAGGAAGGAGTTGTTGAAGGGGGTGGTGTTGATTTTGGGTAAGTCTTGACACAAACACTAAACAAGGAAAAACGATGGCTGACAAAAGGAATAGGCAAATTCAGGGATCTGCAGAGGACGACGGTGCAATACGCGAGGATATTGGGGCTGACGTCTGGTGGTGATGATGATGACGACGACGAAGAGGATGGGGAAGCGAATGGGGTCGAGGAGATGGAGGAGTGATCATTCCCAGACCATTGCGAAACATAGCATCATCGACAAAATGCGCTTAGGGGTTGACGGAGTGGGGGATTATCCTTATAATCATTAGGACAAGTATAGGGTTTTATGTCTTGTAAAATTATCAGCAAATCATGGGTCTACCGGGAAAGGGCTGGAGGATGGAGAATGGCGCTAGACACAGGAGTCGGGATTTGCAGCTTGCTCAGGGTTAACACAAAAGGGGTGGTGGTGATGGTGATATATTGCTATTCGCTTTGCTTCTTGATTGCCTCCTATTTATCCTGTATACAACACTTCTACACCCCAACACTCTCATCAACATTCCTCAATTACTACCAACAGGCTATATATCATAACAAGATTATCTGTCTTGATGTGTGAGTTGGTTTTTTATCTCTCTCTCTCTTTCTCTCTCTTTTAAAAATTTCATCATATCTTAAAACAGTAAAAAATCATCTTTTTTGGTGAAAGAAAAAAGAAGGGGCCTTTTCAACCCTTTAGTTGGCTGGCCCCCAGCTCCCCCATGAATTACAATCCCTATAACAATCCCCTTTACATAATAATAGCCGGCACATCCACATTCGCCTTGATTGTCTTGTGCGGTAGCACGCTCCCCCCATTAACATAAACCTCGTCACTAATCGTCACATCATCCCCCAGCACCGTCACGTTCTCCAGCCTCGCCCACCTGCCCACCACAGAGTTCCACCCCACAATCGTCGACTTAACCCAAGCATGGTCCTTGACCTTGGCCCCCGAAAGCAAGACGCATCTCTGCAGTCTAACGCCATCGCCCACCACCACGTCCGGTCCAATGGTAACATTGGGGCCTATTCTGCAGTTCTTTCCGATCTTCGCCGACGGGTCAATCAGCACATTGCCCCCATAAACAAACGGCTCCGTCGTCGGGGTCAGCAACTTGCTCTGCTTCTTCGCTAAGCTCGACAGGTAGAGACACGTCCCGGTCAAGAAATCCTTCGGCTGTCCCACATCCATCCAGAACCCTTCCAGATCGAACGAATGCAACTGCCCGTCCTTCACCATTGCGGGGAAAGTCTCCTGCTCGATAGAGGTAGGTCTCAGCTCAATGCGGTCAAGAACCGAAGTGTTGAGGATGTACATCCCCGCGTTGATCCTGTTGCCCACAAACTCGACCGGCTTCTCCACGAAGCGGTCAATCTTGGTCGGGTGGCCCGGCTTGTGGACAACGACACCATACTTGGATGGCTCCTCGACCTTGGTGACAACAATGGTGCCCTCGTCGCCGTGGGACTTGTGGAAGGCGGCAAGCTCCTTGAAGGGGTAATCGCAGGTGACGTCCGAGTTCAAGACAAAAAAAGGAGTGTCGTCCTTACGGAGCACTGCCTCGGCGAGCTTGAGCGGACCGGCAGTGCCAAGGGGCTCGGATTCGATTGAGATGGTGATGTTGATGCCGAATTCTTCTTCGTACTGTATTCATAAAAACTCCATCTTAGTATGCTTACATTCGTGGTGGTGGGATGTGCATGTATTCGTTACGAACCTCGGCCAGATACTTTTCCATAATCTCAGGGCGGTAGTTCACAGCCAATACAATGTCGGTAACACCAGCAGCTGCAAGGGCCTCGATCTGGTGCAGGATCATCCGCTTATTGCCGAACTCGACCAGGGGCTTGGGGAGGGTCAAAGTCTATTCAGCGATACGAATTAGCTATGGTGTGTTCCCAAAGTTGGATAGTACAATCGCAACGGCTCGTAATGGTGAAAGTCCGCCGGTTGGGGGGGAGGATTCCCAAAATCCCGGCATCGCGATCTCAGTTGCGGACCTGAGGTTCTGGTGTTGGGCACCAAGCGTTGAGCTTCGCGGGGGGAGCGTGGAATGGAGGGAGAGTGTAACGTACGAGAGGGCGAAGGCGAGTGCCGAAGCCACCGACGAGAATTAGAGCTGTGAAAGAGAACAAAGTTAGCTTGTCATTCCCATTGATGTTGGCCAGATCGTCCTCGAGCACGTACCCTTCATGGTTGCTTGTTGGGATTCTTCGGTGTAGCTGTGTAAACCTCGAAACGATCGACTTGATGTCTGGCGATTCGCGCGCGCGGGCAGTAGTCGTGTAGGTGTGCCGCGGGTGGTTGCAGTTTAAAAAGGGGCGATTTACAACGAGCGTAAGAAGAGAAGGGAGAGCAACAGAAAAACAAGCTGGCTGCTTGAAGCTGGTTGCTCCTCTTCCAGAAAGCAGGTAATTAGGAATGACACCCCCAAGTTAGGTAGGTAGGTCACGAACACTAAAGTTCGAGAAGTGGGGGTTGCTTCAACGAATAAGCCCAGACGCAACAGAATGGGAAGAGGGGAGGAGAATATACGCGCGATCACAAGACACACGCACAACAAGAAAAAGGTGGCAAGTTCGAATGTCGAGCAAAGTTCGTGATGAGAGATGGAGAAGAATTAGAGGAGAGCATAAAGGTAAGGACACATTGGTTACTTTTTTTTTGGGCCATGCCACCGCTGCCACAACAGCGCACAACCCCCCTGGCGGGCGGGCAGCTAAGACACAAACACGAAATGGCTGTGTTCAAACAAGCTACTGTCCACGCTTTCCACCGGGGGAGGGGCCGCTACGCTATGTAATTAGCCCAGCCCAGTTAAAGAAGTGGTCCGTGCTTTTTCCAGCTCTGCGACCAATTGTCTGGGGTGCTCCTTGGCCACATGCCAGCTGAGCAGCGAATCAAGCCGCATAATTTCCCCTGGCGAAATTGGGGGCAACGTTCTTCAGCTCAACCCTGTGGAGAGATTCAGGGGAGAGCAATTCCATGGAATCAAGTCAGGGGTTGAGCTCTTTTGAGGATCTTGAGAGAGTTGAAGCTATTCTGACTTGTTCCTTTGAGCTATTGCTCACTACCAGATCTCTGAGAATTGTCAGCATTGTTCTCGCCTCTGGCTGCTCTTGCTTCTACGCATGGAATCTGTGATATATGCTCTGGGAGCCTCTTTGACAAACATCCGTTCAGCTATGTTCCCAGACTGAGATCTGCACCAAACACCCGAAAACTTGGTTCATGCCTTTCCAAAATCTGTCCATCATGCATATCCCAATACAGCACAGCCACCTTGTGCGTATGAAACAAACCGAAACAGAGCAAATCCATGTGCTTCCCAGAGCACGTTATGTTTGATATAAGGTTCACCACAAGGTCAGGTGCTCGGTCGAAACGTGCAACTACCCAAGCCTTCATTGGCTGCTGGCCTTGTGCAACCAACATAACGTGACTTTCGTACCAACAACATGAATGCTCTCCTGATCTGCTCCTGGTATGCGCCTATTTTCATTCATCGGCCGGCTCCGGTCCCGGTCCGAAATAGGGCATGATGGTGCGCCGGGTTCGGACCCCGTGTCTCGGCCGGGTGGGAAAGGGTGTCATTTCTTGGCATCAGCCACCTCCTCTCCTCTGTTGCGATCATATATATTCTTATCAAGACACGTTCAAAGAAGGAATAAAAGTTGTCAAGAGGGAGCATATGCTCAATCATTTTGTATTCATTTCTCCCAAAATGTATGCTCATAAGTCATCAAATCTCCTGCTATCTCTGATCAATCCACCTCTTTTTGTCCTCATTGATAGTCGTTAACAGGTCATCATATTCATCATCAGGTCGTAACCGTAAATAGAGAAACAACAATTTGAACCGCCACAATCATCAAAAAAGGGGGCAAAGAAAGACTCCTCCTCATGGTGCCTTCTTGTTAATGCCAGAATGTGAATTCCTCCACCTTTTCTGTCCAGTCTTTGAAAAACTCCTCCAGACTCCCAAATGTCCAACAGGTCGAAACATCCCTCTCCACCAAACCTTTATCAACATCGGAATTGTCCCCAACAACGCGGCATGAAAGCGCCAAGTGAGATGCATAAAAAAGCCAGACGTCAAATATCCTCCATCTCTCCGTGTGCAAAATAGGAATCCACCAAGAAGGAGACCCCGAGCCTTAGGGTTGATACGAGAAAAGCCAGTCTGAAACAAAACAAGAAGAAAAAAAAGAAGAAGAAAAGAGAAATTCGAGGCCAGATCTCATTGTAGCCAGCTTCCAGGTTCAAAAGTGGTAGTCCATCCAATGAAAAGGGATCCGGATATTGGCTGCCAGTGAGGTGTTTGCGGCACCCAGAGTCGCCTCCAAGTTGGCTGGTTTCGTGATGGAAGCATCTCCAACTTTCTCACACAGCCCGACCGGCTGGTCCTGTGATACCCAGCTGGAAAGTGCGGGGGGAAAATTCGGAAAGCCGCTCCCTGTCTTTTGTAAATAAAGTAAGAGTCATCAAAACAGAAATCCAAAGTATGCACCGTGAAGATGATCAAGGAACCAAGGCCGAAAACCATCAGGTTCAGGATGGGGGAAGAAAGTCGTTAAAGCTCGAGCTTGTCTAGGTCGTAAATATCGTTTCGTCATTTCGTGAGAATGCAAAGAAGAGTTTTTGAAAAAAGTCCATGTAGTCCGCTCTGTTGTTGGCCAACTCAACGATCCCGGATTGAAACTGGATAGCACCATCTGGGTATCATCTGCGGAATCTCCCTCACTGCGTCTCGCTGTGAAGCCTTCTCCGATTTTAAAGGGGGAATAACGGTCCAATGCGGTAGTGGTCGCCCGGGTTATGTTCCACTAACTGGGCATAGTTTGGTCCAAAAAGGGCAGGCAGACATGGCGATTCAGCGAATCCCAACGCGAGCCCTGCTCCTGCCACGCAGAAATGCGGCTCCTCTGATGCTCACTCCAAAGAAGTGGTCGAGCTGCTGCTCGAGTGGTGGCCAGACCTACGGTGGCTTGAGGATGGGTGATGTCGGCTGCTCTTCCGAGACTTGCGAACGGTACTTTCGTCCGCAGGCAGCCCCTGGACGATGCCGTTGCGGGCAAGCATGCCGCCATTGACTGAAAAGTTCCGGCAAACCATAAAAGCACGCATGGCTGCGTTTTCCTGGGCCAGATTCCCAGATTCGTATGCAAGGTCCGTCTGGTACTCACGGCCATTCACCAGAACCAGGCAAGTGTAGCCG
This sequence comes from Triangularia setosa, assembly GCA_033296915.1. NCBI lineage: Eukaryota > Fungi > Ascomycota > Sordariomycetes > Sordariales > Podosporaceae > Triangularia > Triangularia setosa. Next base: position 107,240 of record MU866101.1, on the reverse strand, counting down.
CTGCTGTCGCGGTAACACTCGTAGCTGGGGTCGTGCCATCCACGCCGGCGGCAAAGGCCTGCAAGTCATTCTCGATTAGCGCAGCCCCGGAACTATCCCATACTCAATCGCTAGGCATCTTCGTTTCCTACAGGGGAGAGGTGGTGGTGGAGGGGGAGGTGGTAGCAAGACGGCCTGACATGAAGTGATCTGCATGACAGCCCAACTGAGCCCCCTCAGCCCTGTGGGATGCAGTGGGCATACATGGTGTGCCGGATCGAGGGACGGATGACCAGGGGGGTTATTGATGCTGTGCCTGGGGATCTGAAGTCTGAAGTAGGAACGTAGGTAAGGTGTGTGTGTCTATGTCGTGGGAGATGTCGTGCAGGGGTCAACAACGACATCCCACCACAACAGGAACGAACGGAGGAACGGTGTTGTTTGGAGGCAACGACGCCAGAAACAGAATTTCTAGAAAGCCAATGGACTACTTACTCTCCAGGTACTGCATGTAGAAGCCAACCATGGTGTCAATTGCTCGTAATGAGAGCCCGATGTGACAAACACAGCAGTTAGAGATGTGGAACAGACAACAGACAAGACGTCTGGCAGGTCCCGGAAAGCCAAAAAAAGAAAATATGGACGGTGCAATAAAGCGAGGACGGACGGCAGGCTGATCCGGGACTCGGTACGATGCGATGCAGTCGAGCCCAACCTAGGGGTGGAAGTGGTATAGAGAGGCTGGTGGAAGCTTGTCCCACAGACGAGAGGGTGGTGTGAGTTTGGGTGGTGAGGAAAGTCAGGGCTGATAGATATGCTACGTATCAAGGCTCGGACGCAGGAAGGGAAGTCGTGGACCAGAAACGGCGAGACATGTGTGCTTTATTGCAGTGACGGGCGGTGGTGCGGGGCATGGGGGATGGCAAAAGTCCAGATACAGACAACCAGACGCAGCCAGGAAATGACGGAAAGCTAGACGGGCAGAATGGAAGGGTTCGTCAAATGCATGTCGACAAAAGATGCGGCTCAAAGTGTGACCCTCTTGATGTGTTGGCGTGTGTCGTTGCCAGTTGATACAACCGCTGAGGCCGGACCAACTCCACTCCATTAACATGGGGGGATGCATCGACTTGGAGGGGATGATCTCCTCTGATAAGTCCGACCAGTATGGGATGGGGAAAGGATATGGGTCCTGTGGCCATGATGCACTTGCTCATGCTCGACGTTGCTATTCTTCTCCCAGGCTTGGCCTGCTCCGGCCTCCACTCCTGCACCTATCCAACCCTTCCCCTCCCCTCCCCCCTTCTCCCCTTCCGCTCTTTTTTGTTTTGGTCTGATCTGGGCGGGCCCGCGGGCTTTTTCTGGGTAAAAGGCGCGTTTGTATGCAGACATGGCCATAACAAAAGTGGCAAAAATGGAACCGCCGAAGGCCAATGTGCTCTGCTCTGCAGGTAGACCGGAAGGGGAAACGGACAGCAGGACGACTTGTCGACCTCGGCGGCACTCTGGGATATCACCGCTGGTCTGGTGCCGCCGGGGCATCCAGACAACGGAGCAGAGAGACGCAACTGTTGGAGGGAAATGCCGGCTCACAGAGGGACACAAAGAGGGACGAAGGGAGACTTCTCCGAGACCCATATGTGCGGCCACTAATGCAGCTGCAGTCGAATCGACCATGTAGCGGTTGGTACACAGGAACAGAGTTGGCCAGGAGGAACCACCACTCCGAAAGGTACATGGCATACTACATGCGGAGTATCGACGTGCCAAGCTGCCACGGAAATCAACCACCACAAAGTCACCGGCAGCAGGCGCAACGCCGTCCAGGTACATTGCAGGGGGCTGGGCGGAAACGGGGGTTCCAAGGGCCATCGAGCATCTGTGACGATATCTCGATACTATGTATCCGCAGTTGGCCGTCACCCGGGCCTCATGGTGATTCGCCCACGGCAGGTTTCCGTCATCGTCAGCAGAGGAAACAAAAGCTTTTTTGATATTTGATGCGGCGCCGAAGAGTGGTGGTTCGAGAAACATTTCTGTGGGGCCGGCCTGTTAGTGCACCACCGAACGGGCGAATCAGAGGCGAGCAATTGGATCTTCGGGACGACAGAACAAATAAGGTCGGTAAGAAACGAACGGCGGCGCTTGTGACGGTCGAGTCGAGCTGGGGACTGTGATCAGTTCGAGAGATGGTCAGGTACTCCGGACATGGAAGTCGGTGAAGAGGGAATGAGGTGCATGAACAGTGGCTGGGGCCGGCAAACCCTTGCATGGGCTGCGTCTGGCCCTAACGACAACGAGAGCTTTTGAGTGGTCAGCGACGTCGCAAGGCAACTAGGCACTGGCCGACCTTAACACTCATGCAATGATGAGTTGGCAATGCTTCTTGATATTAAACAAGAGCCAAGTATGGGTCGGGGCAAAGAGGGGGCAACTGACGAATCGATACCGACAAAGGCATGCATATACATACATGGCTCGTACAGAGGAGAGATGCTCGCCCGTCCAAGCAAGAAGCGGGGGATTGTGTATGTTGTGAGAAGGAAGGTGAGCGCTTTCTAACAACCTGAGATAGGAAAGAGAGAGGGGGGGACCTGAGAACGTAGAACCTAAAAAGGGGTTCTTGCCTATCTGTATCTACAACCCCGACGTTATCATAGCCGCAGCCAGACGAGGAAGGCACGACTTGGCCACCCAAATGTGAGAAGGTGACAACCTGAAAGTTCACAGCAGGAAGAAAGGGCCTGGGCCACCAATTGGGAAGGCGTTGCCAATGACATGAAAAAAACCAAATTCCTTCACAAATTGGCAACACCAATAAACCAGACCCAAGCCCAATCTGGACACCCGAGAGAGGACTCTCCATCCTTTCCATGTGCGGGATGCAGCAATGAAACTGAAATGGTGTGCATCTCCAAGCCAAACGAGATGGATGGCCAATTGGGAAAATTCTGGAACCTCCAGCCTTCGGCACAGAAGGCAACGGCCGGCCCATGGGAGCTTCACTCTGGCTGAGACACTGCTGCTGCTTCTCTGCATCATTGTTTCCTCGTATTATGGCGGAATCACCACGGCCGGAACTGTGATCGACAAGTTGGGATGTTTATGTCCATGGCCGAAGGAGGGCAGCATTGGGAGAGCAGGAGGGGTCCTTTCACCCCGCAGTCATCAGAGAAAAAAAAGATGTTGGTGAGGGGGAGGGGCAAAGCTGACCCCTCATCACGCACATCGTACTGCAGCGTGGAATGTCCAAGCAACGTCATCTCTCAACAGAGAGCCCTTTACCGGCTCTGCCAGATGGCGTATTGACATCCCGTAGGCTGGAAATAGCATACTGACACATACCTTTACACATATACTCTGCCTCTCCGTTGCTCGGTCTTTTTCTAAGGAATAGCCATATCTGGGCCTTCGTTCGGGCTGCATACTTGGTCCGGCTCTACGTGACAGCGAGATGAGTCCTTATGTTCTTCTCTGCTCACATAATAACCAAAACAGATTACACAACAGAATCTGAACGTCCGAATGCATGCGAGAGGCCCTGCCATGCAATCTTTTTCTCGTTGTTATTCCCCCTCGGGCCACTGACAGCCATCAACTGATATCGTGCCGGGACCCATCTGAAGGAGGCCCATTGTCGAGGCCCATAGACAGATCTAAGAAATCGAGAGGTCTGGGACGCCGGGAGACAGAGACGACAGCAGGGAAAATCCTCCATCTTGCTTCCTCGGAAGAGCTGATGTTAGACACCGCTAGACATTGGGCTCCTAGCTGAATTCCGAATGAGCACTTATCTGCCCACGCCCAGCATTCAACTTGCGTCTGCAGATGAGGAGAGTCACGATGGGTGACCACTCACTAACTCTTTCTCAATCACAGACCCACAACGTGAACATGCCTCTGTTCGTTTCCAATGCCGAGCTTCCGCGTCAGGCGTCGTCAAAACATGGGCAAAGGAACCAACCAACCATCCTGCTCCAGAAGCCGAATCACGATGAGATCTTAGACATCCAAGCCGGCGTGGATGCCTGAGTCCCAGCTTTCCTCGGTTCCCTAGGCTTTGCTGACCATCCCTTTGAGCCGATCCCATGGAAACGTCAAAATATGGGGGGGGGTGGTGGGTATGAGCTCTATGGTACTACCAGTATTGGTTGGGCGCGGAGAGGGTGGTAAGACACATTCCTCCTGCTCCCATTTGTTTGGTTTGGCTGGACGAAGAAAGAAGCAAGAAGCCCAGATGTGTGTCTGGGGCGTCGTGCATGAGATAGACATGCAATGGTAGGATTGGGTGCGTCTTGGGCTTGCCACGTCTATCAATGCTCGCTCATCTTGACCGTTTGCTGCTCTTTTGGTTTCAGATCTCCCGGCATCGATAGGATCGTGAGAAGGCTCAAGATAGATGGGCACTGCGGCGGCGATGTCCATCTATCTGCTATCTTGTGATTCTTGGCCGTCTACCACCTGCCACCGAATCTGGACGCAGAGGAGGACAGGCAGGATGAACTGTGCTCCGGCTCTGTAGACTTCACCGTCAGTTCCAATTCCAGATCCAGAGTCGAGCACAGATTGGTAGATGCAGGTCATCCAACATGCAATATACGGCTACCATGGCTCAGGTTCTTTGCAAAGTAAAGCATGGGGGAGCACCAGTGACACCATCGTGTCCTCTGCTGTCGGCAGAAGCAAGAAGCAGAATCATCAGTAAATCTCCGAGGCCCCCTCTTCCATTAATAGCCAGCCGCAAAATGCACCACCTATGTCATACTTGCATTCTGTATGTCCACCACCCGGATGGGAAGGACCTAGAGGTCGGGAAATACTTGTGTCTTATTTCCATCCCAAACATGAACTGAGATCATGACTGCTCGTCTCTCATCTGACCATCATGGCGACAACATCCTGTTGCCATCCGCAGTCTCCGGCAAGCTAGCGATACTCGCATAACACATATTATATGACCAAAAACTAACCAATCAAATACCCTTGCTTCACCGGATTTGGACATCTCTCGTTCACACACACACACACTCTCTCTCTCTCTCTCTCGCGCGCGCGCGCTCTCTCGCTTTCGTGCAGTTGATTTGGGGCTGGTCACGAAGAAATAAATGTGACCATACACGTGCTATCGCCCTTCTACTCCCTTTCCCTCTTTAACTTTACTTTCAAGAGCACTCACAAGGTTTGACACCCAGTCTCAAGGAGTGAAACAATCTCAAGAACTCCTGAAAATATTTTGGTAGTCAGTTTGACTCTATGCTTTCAATCTGCCACTGTAATCTCCAAGTGCAGAACAGCACACGTTAGAATTTTTTTTTGTTACGCATTTCGATACTACAATCTACTCTCATACACTCAGGCCACGCAAATTCTTCCATTCGCAGACTACACGGGCCTCGATATTTACCTTCTTTGTAATTTAAGACACTCGGCATCCAATATCCAACATTCAGTTAAACCCTCGCCTTCCAGACAATTACTTTTCAAAAATCAACAAAAAATAGCCCTTGGTAAACTATTTTGAGTCTCTCTGTGTGTAATCTCATCCATCAACCGTATGTCCCAATATCAACCAAAGGCAAGGTAGATAGGCAGGCCCCAAATTACACAAGGCCACACATCAACCGCCAATATCAAACATCCATTTTCCCCCAACCGCAAACCATTTCCCCATCTTTCAATCCTCAGTTGAACCCCCCCTTGGCCCTATAATAGTTCTTCATCCCCCTCACCGCCCCCTGCGGAATGACATAAACAGGATGAACCGCCCTCACCCTATCACCTACCTCAAAAACCTGCTCCCCTTCTAAACAAGGCAGCACCATCCATTCCGGCTCCTCCCCATTATTTTCCGTCTCATCAAGCACCCACTGATGCATCCCTGCACTCAACCCGCTCAGCACATAACAGCTATGATATGCATCGCTCATCTTCCCTGGCTTGTCCCTCAGCCCACCCCTTTTAGTATCATCTTGGCAACAGCACAGAATATACCGTATCAGTCCCTCCCTGCTAAACAAACTATCGTTTACCGGCATAGATGAGCCGTTCAATGCGGCCTCGAGAAGTGGGAAGCAAGCCCCTACCCAGTGGGAGTAGCAGCCATCAACGAGCTTGTTGGTTCTCCCTGAAAATCCGCCTTCAGGGGCGTATTGTCGACTGGAGAGCCAGGAGAGGAGACTGGGGAGGTTGAGGTACTGGGGAATGGTCCTGGAGGGGTTGCCGAGGAGGGAGAGACACCCCAGGGCGCAAAAGGCGTATGCGCCGTGGGCTTCGGCCGAGGGGGAGGAGGAGATGCCGCCTTCGTAGGTTTGGCCTTTTTTTTTTTTCAAAAGGGGGACTGTCAGCAGACTGTGTGGGGACGGAATGAGAGAGATTAGTAAACTTACAGCGTCGAACATAGTCAGCTACTCCAGACAGAAGGTTAAAGCTGGGGTCGTCGGGCTTGTAGGCGGGCGATTCCGGGGTCAGATCGAGCGGGAGGTCCAGCAAAGTGATGATGACCGCCGCGCAGTACGCCCCCCTATATCACCATTAGTCTCTCTCTCTGTGTTGGATATGTCCATGTAAAAAATCGCACCTAATATCCTCCTCCCCGCCCCTGCAAACCTCAAACCCCCCATCCCTTTGTTTCAGCCCCCCAAGCCACTTCCACATTGCTCTCCTGTCAATTACCTCGAACCCCTCCTCCCCGCCCGCAATCGCCAACGCCAGCACCACCGCGTACGTAGTCGCCAGATGACTGAGCTGCCCGCCCCCACCACCGAACCCACCGGTAGGGTTCTGCATCGACTTTGCCGTGTCTCGAACAGCATCCCTATACTGAGTCACATCCTCCCCTAACATTGCAAGTCCAGATAAACACCAGTAGAGAAACCAGGGCCTGGAAGCGTCAGCGGCCACGAATCTCCCGGGGAGTCGTCCCAGGCTCATGTGAAGGAAATTGACGTGGGCTTCGCGGCGGAGGTTAGGGACTCCGAATTCGTTGTAAGTAAATAAATCGGGCTGCTTGTTGGAGGCGGAGAGGAAGGGGAGGATCTCATTGACTGTTTCATCCTGGACGGTGGAGGTTTGGGTGACTAGTGGGTCGTGGAGGAGCGGGGGGGTGGTGAATAATGAGTCGATCATCATGGTCGGTAAGGGGGGTTTGTTGGTGGTAGAAGAGAGGGGGATTTCGGAGTCGATGGAGGAGTAGTCGGAGTCGTTGTCGTCGGTGAGGACTTCTTCAATTTCGGAGGTTGGTTGAGGTGGTGGTGATAGTGGTGGTTGTTGTGAGGTGGACATTTTGGTCGTCGAATTTTCCTTGTTCTTCCAGCTGAATAATACCCTCTTTTGTTCTGAAGAGGGGCTCATTTGTTTGTGTGTTGTTGCTTTGAGTGAGGTGAGTGAGTGAAGGAGTCTTTGTTCTTCTTTTAAGCGTGGTTTTCAGGGGGTGTGAGAGCCAAAGTCGAATAGCGGGGTGATGAGTGGGTGAGTGTGGCCTGAAATGACAAACAATAGTCTGTTGTGCGCCGGTCAGTATTGTTCACAGCTATTGTTCGGCTGAGAAGAAAGTCTCAGAAATTGACGACTTTTGACTTCACATCACCAACCACTTAATGAAAAGCCACTGAGTGGTCGGTTGCGGTGATTAGGTTCGATGAGGTTTGCCCTGAGGCTGCCAGATGCCAAGAACACAAGTTTGGGGATGGGGAAAAGCGGGTCATTTTTTGTCACTGGATCACTTTTGGAGCTTTGAAGAGAATGTGCTTCTTCAGTTTTTGCTTTATTGCAAGGACTGAATAGTCGATTATGGGCAATTCAGCCATGACACCGGATTCTTCAAATGTATCCTATACTCTTTGGACCGTATTTTCTTTCTTGAATCTTGGGTCTGTTCCATCTGCCACGAAGTGCCAAGACGCCGGAGCCGACCATGCCGCAGGCTCCGAGCCAAGACCCATCGGAATGGAGAGGGGCTCCGGAGCCTGGCGGCTGTCTCCACGGGAGGGTCCGGCGCCAAGCTCCGCATTGCCCCTCCTTGTCAAATGGTCCTCCGATTCAACATCTTACAGTATAGCATTCTGATAATCCTATTGGATTTTTTATCCGATTCATGAACTAGGTATGTTGCGGCATTCGTATGGAGGTCATATCATACTGACTTAATTCTACAAGACTTACCTCTCTACCGAAAGCCGAGTCAACCCCGCTCATCGCCAACCACCTCGTCAATCTCAACTGTCTTCAATTAAGCTGAAGCCATCGCGGCTGTTGCTGGGGAGATCCAGGCTCAACAGCAGATCAACTGCGGAGCTGAACCCATCGGAGCTATTTTGTGTGATCGCCAGCCTCTCCAAAGCTTGCCCGCTGCAAAGTCAGCTAGTAGCAGGTGTTGGTTCCGCCACCATGTGGTCTGACCGAGTCGAGCTATCCCTCTATACCTATACCTCCCAAAATCTGTAGCCATCAGCCGAGAAACGACACGCGTTCCTGCCAGCAAAGTATGCGAATAAAACCACGAGAGTGGCGAGAAATATAAGCCGGCATGCCCGGCCAGGTCGATGAAGACAAGACAAGGTCTATCACATACGAACGAACTAGGACAGAAACGAACGTCTTGGCCTGAGGTGGAGTCACGTCGCGCTCTTGACTTGAGCCGTCCTTGGAAGACACCCCGGCAGGGGGCCAGTGGGAGCAAAACAAGCATCGCGTCCGGCCGATGGCACAGATCCGGATAGATCGGTCAGGGGGAGTCCCGGGGTTCTCGCCGGTAGACAGTTGCCGGCCGCCGCGCACGGATTTTTAACCTAGGACTCGCTTTGAAAAGTCCCCGACTGACACCTTTCAACCCCTCCTTTTTGACAGTATGTACGGGATTTCCTGTTCTGGATCAAGGTGCACCATTAGTATTCGAATTTGCCCCTCGAGAGAGTTTGGTGGCTCGTGGGACAAAGACAAGCGCCGGAACGGCCTTACGGCGTCTCGCGGTCGGGGTTGCGTGGGAGTGTGGCAGGTTCTCTTCCTATCGCTTGTCCAGAACCAGCGGGCCATGCGGCCAGGGTTCTATTTCCCCTTTATAGACGCATATGTATGTGTTGGACTGGAGCTGTGGCGGATCTGGCATATTAGTTCTGCGAACATACACCATGAAGCCCAAGCCTCAGTGGTGAAGACAACGGGTGTCTCCTGTCTCAGAGTTGACTTCAAGGTAACTCTACAATAGAGCACGGAGTGAATCAATGGAGATCAATGGAGAAAATTCCGAGCCAAAACCCTCCTTCCGGAGTTGTCTGGTTCGTGGGGGTTGGTGTGGAGTCGAGAAAGAAGAGGAGGTTCTCGACCGAGTCTGGGTTTTGTTTTCTCTTTGAAGAAAAAGCATGGGCGATCGTGCGAAACGTGGCTTGAGTCTATCTTTTTCGATGCCTCTGTATGGAGTGATGGGGTCGCGACCTGGCCTCTTTCAACGTCTCTTCCGATAACCCTGGGCCGGATTCTGATCCCCGGCGTCGAGGCGAGCGTTGACGGGAGGGGCCCATGTCGACCGGGATAGCAAAGGGATTCGACGAGGATTCTGACGAGGATGAACTGCTTTTTTTTTGTTTTGTTTGGGATGTGTGCTGAAGAAGTATCGAGAATCTATGTTGCCAAAGAATTATTTGGGGTATCACAGCTCCAATTTCCTCTCGTTCTTTGATAATAAAGCCCCCAACGACTTTCAAAGAGCCAATTCAGGGTCCAAGCCTAAGGTGAGAGAAAGAGCTGAGGGCCCTGCACCCGCACTGGGGCGGATCAGATAAGTGTGGGGAAACAGCGTGGACCAACGATTGGCCCCTGCAATGCCTCTCTGTGCCCTGACCAGCAACCCTCATGACCGTCCACCATCGGCATCCGTCCATCCATCAATTCAACACTCGCCATCTGAACCGAATGCTACCATTGGGCCCGAATCGCGCCGCAGCGCTGCATACACCACGGGCCGCTCTTCTCACTGTGGGGGTACTTGATATGGCATGTCTCTGGCAGCTGGCAGTTGGCATGGCTTGTGCCTCGTGGTGTTCTCATGTCGGGAGATGTCGTACAGAACTGTTAGGGACCACGCACCTCCTTCAAGATGACGAGGCGCATGCCAACGATAAGTAATCGCCCGCTGCTGCGCGAAGGTCCTTCCCTTGCGTCGCGGGGCTCACCGGGCTCGTTTCGCCTGGAAATTCACCAAGTTTTATGCCAGTGAACTGACATGGAAGCTTGAGAATGTCTCAATGGGCCGGCGGGCGCGGGGTCTCACCGATGACATGAAACAGCGCTGCTGGGAAGACGAACAAGAGGATTTAGCCAAAGCCGGGCGAAGGGTATGACGAAGCGGATGGCGGCATCAAAGTCATCTGGAATGCTCTCATACCGCAGCACAGCACCGGCGGCGGGGAAAGAGAGCAGCCGCCAGATCGGACCATCAACGAGAATTGATTCGGCAGAAGCCGAGGTGTCATTGCAAGTGCAACAGGACCGGGCAGAGATAGCACGTTGCATCGTTACTTGCCACCACTGCTTGTGCAGCGCATGAGCACGAGGCAAAGGCGAGGCAAGAGAGGTCGTCGCCGGGCTTTCATGCTGTGCTGGAGGAGTTCTGCCTTTCTGAGCATCCGAAGGCTGTCACTGACAGGTTGTTCGACATGGCAGATGGCTCAACGGGCCAAGCCGCCGGGCCCACAAGACTACCCGGGCTACATCTGAAGTTGGAAAGCCGTCTTGTCGATAGCGCAAGCACCAAAGAAAACTCCGACCTGGGAATCGACTGGTTCGACTGGGCAGCCAGCCTCTCGGGAATCTAGAGCGAACTGAATGACTGGCCTCAAGTTATCAATGGCTGTGCTGTGTACGGATATGTATGTCTTGCTTGCCTCGATAGGCATTGTGAGTCGTCATCTCTCAGGCAGAGGGTGGTCAGCATGGTCCCTCCATATCCATAGCCGTCCCGTCCCAGTGTCGGGTCACTTCGATCCCATCAGGGTTCTGTGACCCTCGCACAATCTGGGCAAATCTGTGATTCTGAAGCTGGCAGCTGGATGAGGGGTTGGGGGGATCCAGGCTCTCGGCAAAGGTGTTGTCCCTGCACAGTGTGGGAAAGGGGTTGACAGAACGGAGTCGCGCTGGCAGCAGCCCACTGCCACCCAGGTTTAGCATCACCGTGATTGGCCGGCACTTGCTCTGTACCCACCCTCTCCGAGCAAGACCCACCCAATTAGCATCGCCGACGGGACCGGGGGGTGATGCATGCTCACCGCCTCTTCAACGGACTGCTGTGGAGCGGGTTGCGTGAGAAGTGAGAAAGAGGGAGAAGCGGCACCGGGCTGGCCTGTCTTTCTCCACTTGAGCAAACCAAGACAGCAGCATTTTCTCGGTCGTCTGTCTGTCTGTCTGGTGGTGGTCCTCCTCCTGCAACTCCAAAAGACAACCGCCAACAAACGACATCCAAGGACCCAAAGGACGACAAGGCCGTGCAGCATCCATACTCGGCCTCAGTCCTCGTCCGCTTTGTCACGACGTTACGAACTGGGAAAACATCGAGACGAGTGCAGGAAACGACGGTTGGACCAAGGCGCGCTTGATGCTTGTTATGACATGAACCTTTTCTGACCGACTCCTATCAACACGCCAAAAAGAAAGAGCGGTGTCCGTCTGTCCACGCCGCCCCTGGCTCAGCACGCTACAATTCATCCGAACAACCTCCAATCCCCTCTTTGCCAACCTCTTTTTCCATTTCCTGGTTCCGCTTCTAGCACCATGAACTTCGAGTTCAACAACTCTGTTGGGGGGGACCCTTTGCTGGAGCAGCTCGGATATGATCATCGCGACCGCTACTCCTATACCACCGCCGTGTCCTCCGCCGCTCCTCTCCAGAACGTCACCTCCACCGCTCTGACAACCATGTCCCAGTCAAGTCGTCAGAGCCTGAGCCCAGTCACAAGCTGGCTCCCACTTGACCTCACCGGCACCATGAGCGCGCCTATGTCGGTTCACTCGCCCAACTCAGCCAGTGGAGCAGCTTCATCGCCAGATGACCACAGTGCCCATTCACCAACACACCAGAGCGCCATGTCGAGCCCTCTTCAGCAGCAGCACTCCCCATATCACACGGCCGCACACTCCAATCCAACGGGCCTCATCTCGGACTGGCCTCTTCCTACGCAGCAGGCTACCACTGATCTTTCTCAGTTTATCCAGGACTCGGCCTTGATGACCTTCAACCCCTTCATGACTAGCTTTCAGCAGGGCGCCATTGAGTATCTTCCAGCAACCACCCAGGGTTTGGACACTTCCGGGCTACAGTTGGAGCCCGCGTTTGCGATATCGCCAGTGGACGACGGTTCTCAGGCGCTGCAGTGGGGGCCACCAGGCATGGCAAACTGGCAGGATTTTGAGCCAATTGGTTTCCAACCGGATGGTCTCCCTCGTGTTACGAGCAGTCTCGGGAGCCATTCGCCAACAGGGACGTATTTGGAGGTTCTTTCGCTCGGTGGCAGCAGCGACAACGGGTGGACCACGGTTGATCCGATCTTCCCGAACTACACGCAAAACGCTGCAATCTTCAACCCAAGTCAAACACTGCACTTGCGAAGCGAGTCGGGATCGTCTACATCAGACAGGAACTCTCTGGAATTTGGTAGCTACGAGGAAGTGTCATTTCCACCATACTCACCTTACTCGCCTGGGTCCGACAGCTATGTAGACCCATCAACAAACCACCGAAATTGCCCGCCTGGTGACCACCACCATCATCACCAGCATCATCATCAGCACACGCATCAGTCCACGTCAACTGAGCTGATCAGCCCGGCTGCGGCAGTTGCCCCCATGACCATCAAGACGGTGGCTACCACCAGCAGACCGGTCGCCAGTGGCAGCGGAGCTGGGTCAGTTTCACCGCCTGCCAGAAGGAACTCTGGGACGAGAAAGAGCCCAATTGCCAAGGCCACCAAGCCAGTAATTCGGAGGACGTCGTCAGGCAAGAAAGATGGGACGGGCGAGAAGAAGGTTGGCAGGCGCCGCGGCCCATTACTTCCTGAGCAACGCAAGCAGGCCAGTGAAATCAGAAAGCTTCGCGCCTGCCTCCGCTGCAAGTTCCTCAAGAAGACTTGCGACAAGGGCGAGCCTTGTGCTGGTTGCCAGCCCTCTCATGCCCGCCTTTGGCAGGTTCCTTGCACGCGCATTGATATCAAGGATATTGGCTATTTTATGAAGGACTGGAAGGCTGATTATGAGCGCCATCTTGGTCGGGGAATGTCGGTTTTCAATGTCAAGGGCTTTGCGCAAAAGGAGACACTCATGTGGATCACCCACGGCTACGGTTTTGCTCTTCCGGTTATGGTCCGTGAGGTGTATGTGGCGGATGACAGCTGTTTCCAGGTTGACTGGGTTGAATCGACTTTGACCGATCAAGAGCCTATTGAGTTCGACATCCGGACAGAACGCCTCGACGTTGGCCAAGAGGGCATTTCCATGGAGGCTCTCTCCGAGTACCTTGACAAGCACATCGATGAGGGTTTCGAGAGGTTTATCGACGACCATTTCGAAGGCACTCCTTTCATCACCGACATCTTCAAGACCGCCTACCGCTACTACGCCAAGGAGCGGTCGCCCGTCATCCGTAAGGCTCTCAAGCTTGTCGTGGCCTACAACCTCACGCTCCACATTACCATGATCGAGCAACCACAAACCGAGGCCTCTATGGAGGGCCAGATTGATGATGAGGATTCCAAGTATTACGGCAAGGTTGTGGCCCCTGTCATGATCAACTTCCAGATCAAGTGCGCCATGGCCGATTTGTGGCGAGAGCTTCAAAAGGATATCTTGGAGGAGCTCTCTGCGCTTTACTCCAGCGTCTACAGTGGAGAGCGCTTGAAGAACTGGCCAACTATCTTCATGCTCGCTTCCATCCTGCTTGCCGTTTGGGAGGAGATTCAGTTCGACTGCCACTACCGTGTGCCAGATCCAATTGCTGTTGAGAAGTTCTGCACCGACATGGAGACTGTCCCAGTCGGCGTCATTGTCGGTCTTTTCCACGCCATCTCCCAGAAGTTGCCATCATTCACCGAATGGGACACTCGGAGACACGGTCAATTGTTGAACAACAACCCTGCTGTCTGCGATGCCATGACAGAAGTAAGACAACACGTCATCAAGCATGGTAAGGATTTCTCTCCATCGATCTCGTGAAACAGAAGACTAACTCGATGCCACAGAGTCCTACCTAAGAACACGTGCAGATTCCAAGTTTGACCGCTACGATTTTGACTCATTATCAAACAAGCTCCTGTCGAAGCTGGTCATCCGCGCCAACTAAGCGATGCCATGTCGTTTCAACACCCTCCCCCCCCCCCCCCACACACAAAAACGTTTCGACTTTCCATCACGATACCCGACATCGTTGGCGGTACACTGGAGCCTAATGTGGTTTTTTTCAGTTTCTGTTTTTTCTTTTATGTTTGAATGATCGTGGGTTTCAAGTGCTGAGCGACGGCGTTCTTGATTTTTGTACTGGCTTTTATCTCTGTTCTTGATTTTTATCTCATGTCTACACCCCCCCCTATTTCACGATCACGGGTTATGACGTTACTCTCACTCACGAGCGATTCAAATCTTTCAACTTCTTTACTGTCTTTTAGAAGCCTGCGGACACGGAACGCGATCATGACGCCACGCAATAGCTCTATAACTTCTTTTTTATCTTTAACGGAAATGACTTGAAACGTCCCTTCATCAATCAATCAGTCGATTTCACAAGCAAATCAACCAATACGACGGTAGAAGCATTATGAACCAGATTTGCAATTTACTTCTCATGAATTTCAACTACATACATGCTTGCAAGCAATGCACAACGGCTACAACTAGGAGGGGGAGAGAGCAGAAAATTGGGGGAGTCAAGGAGCAATGGGGCTTAACTAGTGAGGAATAGTGAGATGGAGTGTGGGGAAGGAAGAAGAACATGTATGGGAAATGTTCGAAATGACAGTTTTCTAAAAAGAGAAGGAATTTTTTTATGAAATGGAAAGCGATGAGGGTGGTGGTGAATTAACTACAAAGAATATGCTTCGCGCAAGTGATGTAGAAAGGGGCAAGATATGCGAGGAATAAAATGGATGACAGGCATATAGAAAGAGGAAGAAGAGGAGAGATATGTATGCAAAATGGCACTCACAATGGGAATTTTTGGATATTTTGGTCAAGCAGATCTCACGATTTGATGATGCAATCAGTGAAGACAGAAAAGATTCTGGCAATTTTCGCCCCTGTACTAAATGATATTTGGCTTCTTTGACAGCACAATACTCTTCCATGACGCCCCATACCCTATTCCAACAATTCTGGCGCTTGGGGGGGAGGGGGGAGGGTGGAGGGGTAGGTGGGAGCGAGGCACACATCAATTTACACATTGCCTATGTACCATCAACCCGCCAGATTTATCTTGTGAACCTTTTTAGCCCCCTTACCCCCTCCCCCCAATAATTTGCCGTCTGCCTTACTGTCTGTAATACATTAGCAGGATTCCCGACGCCGCATCCATACCTGAGCAATGATGGTAGAGGGCTTGAAGTATTGGCCAAAAACTTAGTAATCGCCCGCTGTCGCTTGACAAGGGCGGCGGGGCAAGTATCTCACCTGGCGAGGGTTAGTTTCCCTGAGTTGAAAACCTGAGACTTACACGTTTAGATCACATGTGGATATAAAACAAGCAGAATGATGGTAATGATGATGATGATGATGATGATGATGATGATGAATGAAGTTGCAAAAACGTTTAACATGAAAAATGTGCAGGGAGGATAATGACAGAAAGTGTTATTATCAGTTACCAGGAACGGAGACGAAAGTATATAACCACGGTTGTATGTATCTAACCTATAATATTTTAGAGAAAAAAAGACTTGGCATACCCACACGCCATTTCAGCATTGTCTAACTCCTCAAAAGAGAAGCTTGAAAGTAAGTGTGCCTGTGTTATGAGTGTACTGAGATATATGCCGTTGGCAATATCTGTGGGATCGTCGACGGTTTTTGTTTTCTTGCCTATGGCGTGGCCGTGAAGCCTAGCAAGTTGACATGGCTATAAAGACTGGTCGAGGGTTGTGGTAACGTTGTCGAAACGCTCTGTTGATGCATAACCCATCAAGATTTCACATGCAATGGTAGATGGATCAAGGTAAATATGAGGTAGGTAATGAACGTGTCTTCAGCATGTCTATCTAACTATCCAGTAACCGGTGCCTGCCCGAGTACGGTAAGTGCCATCCACCAGAAACTCCCTGTGCTATCTCTACTGTTCTACCAGCCTCCTAGGCTCCGTGTAAATATATATGGTAGCTAATAGAGCGTTGTTCAGGTCAAAGAGGATGCCTAAGCATTGCTGCCCTGCCCCCTCCCCGCATCCTGAGAAGTGCCACCACGTCCGCCACCACCGCGAGGAACATACTGGGGATCGGGCGATCCAGAAGCATCTCTATCTGTCAACCCATCATCCGTCTCCCCCTCGGCATCGCGATCCGTCAACCCATCATCCGTCTCCCCCTCGGCATCGCGATCCGTCAACCCATCATCCGTTTCCCCCTCGGCATCGCGATCAGTCAACCCATCATCTGTCTCCCCCTCGGCATCGCGATCCGTCAACCCATCATCCGTCTCCCCCTCGGCATCGCGATCCGTCAACCCATCATCCGTCTCCCCCTCGGCATCGCGATCCGTCAACCCATCATCTGTCTCCCCCTCGGCATCCCGATCCGTCAACCCATCATCTGTCTCCCCCTCGGCATCCCGATCCGTCAACCCATCGTCAGAGTCGACTTGCATCGGGCTTGAACTACCACCACCACCCCTGGGCGGGGAGGACCCATCAGAAAACGGCCCTCCGGGTTGCTGATAACTGGGATCGTTCCTCTCGTCTCGAGAAGTAGACGACGAAGAAGGGGAGGATCGCTTGCGTAAGGGCCCGCTGTTGGGCAGCTGGGCGACGGCAGGAGCAGGACGCTTGTTTAGACTGGATGGTTGATCCGGTTGGGAGGAAGGGATGGGGTTCGCGGCTGTGAAAGCTGCTAGGGCGAGGGCGAGGGTGACGAAGAGGGTGTTGTTGGTTTTCATTTTGCCGGTTGGAGAGTGAAATTGGAGATCGAATGGGGAATTAGAAGTGAGTGGTGATGAGGGCTTAGGTACCAGTACCGGAAGCTAGATAACTTGCTTTATAACTTTGTGAAAGGAGTGCGTGATAAGATGGTTTACTGGGAACCGAAGGAGAAATAGGATTAAGGAATGCTGAATGGAAAGACACTTGGCCGGCAAGTGGAAGAGTTTGAGAGGGAATGTTGTGATGATGAGAAGAAATGTACCAGTTGGAGGGGGATGTTGAACGTCTTTATAGATCTCGTGGAGATCTATCTCGGGCCTTCGTCTCGCCTTGTGTCTGCAAGAGCCTGAGACTATACTCACGGAACCTGATATCCAGGACTGGATAGCATGCCGAGCATTGGCCGCTGTGGAAGCTATTGCCATGGTTGAATCGGAGATGTTTGTCTCCGAACTGTCTGGCGAGAACAGGGTGTTGATAGATATGTAGTTCTCTCGGAGGCGTCTTCAACAGCCATCTACCGAACTTTTGGTAGCTATCATGGCTGTGACTGGCTGTCTGAATACCGGGCCTTGAGGACGAAACGGCAAAGACCTGACTTGGATATGGTATCTACTCGAAGCAATCGAGCCGAGGGAGTCCTGGGCCGCAGAGCCGCACAAGGGCAATGCAGAACCGAGATCGTTGCGGATAGACTGGGGACATGGCCAGGGTGTATTAACGGATATGACTGATCTTTCCCAGAAAACACTCGTTTCCTGTGTTTCGGACTATGTAGTATCAGTTAGTGTCTGGGAGTAGAAGTAAATTAGTGCACTCAACTTACCTGATCCACGGCTTTGAAACCACATCAAGGCCTATATTTACTAGAGGTTTTGAATGTCAATGGCTGGTGCACTAGCACGTAGGCTGGATTAAGTAAATTAAAGGTTCGGAAGTCTGGCAAAAATAGCGAAAGTATGTGGCTGTTTCATGTAGCTTGGTGGCCAGCTCCTTCAACGTTTTGATTGATATTGGCGTTGAGGAAGGTGTTGTTTAGCGGACCCCTGTCAATATGGTATTGTGGGTCCAGACTGTGATGGAGCGGAAAAGGGGCCCTCGGACGATGACGTCGGCTGCAGACAGCTGTGGGTTTCGGGGATGGGGAGATGATGGTGACATTTCGCTCTCTCATTGCCAGTACGCATACGGATAGATGATGCCATTTCTTCGAACGCGTTTTCGAGCAGCGCTTTGCGGCCAAAATATCAGCTCAGTCAGCATTTTGCTTCATACTGGGAGCTAACCACACTATAGACTTTCTTGTGGCGCCAGGCGTTTTGACATGACCTTTTCGTGTCTGGAGTTGGAGCAACTGCAGGTCGGAGCTGGTGGAGCAAGGCGGGCGATCACCAGTGGATATGCATAAGAAGGCTGAGGTTGAGCATCAACCTGAAAGGAGCTGAGGAGTGTCCTCACCTGCCCATGCGTGACCCCATGTGAAGTGTGTGTCTATATTGAATGTGCGATACGGGCATTGAAGTTCTTCAGATGCGGACTGAGGGTCAAACCTTTCTCACCTTGGGTCATCATGTGCGGCAAGGCCCGGGTTAACACCACAACACTCACCGCCTGCCCCGCTTTACGGAAAGGCCGGGGGGCCGACCTCAGCTGACCGACACCGACATTGGTGCAAAAAGGGTTTACAGATATTCCACAGATGTTATAGAGCTGTGGATTATGAAGGCGTTAGAAAGGCGACTAGGCTCTATTCCTAGAGCGGCATAATAGTAGTAAACATCAGGAAACAACTGTTTCTCCTACTGTTGTGAGTTGGTCCTGGATGGTGCCAGTTGGGTGCACCAACTCGTCCACGTCACAAGGACCCTTGTCTTATCGGTAAATGCGGGGGAGGGCCCAGCATCAAGGTTGGATCGGCTTGGCAAGACTGAGAGGACGAGAGCGCTGGTCATCGGAGCAAAGACCCAAAGGCCGCCAAACATGTTGGATTTGAGACGAACAAAGACAGATAATCACTTTTGGGAGCTGAGAGATTCAGTCGTGCACAAGTCCGCAAAAGTCCATTGAAACTGGAGCTTATTCAGCAACTCTGGTTGTGGCAAGAGCAGCGCGCGGCGAGGCTGGTGTTATCGGATGGACCTGATTGCCCTTGTTCGCCCCACAGCGACAAACTACTGGCCTGGCTCTGACTGGCCCGTTCTGGCGCCTTCCCTGCACTTCCCTGCCTCTGCCAGGGCCATCAAGTGGCTCCTGCCCGGCCTGACACATTCGCTCAGCCACCTGTGCCCGCCTGCCTTGAACCGGCAGCCTATCTCTCTTTGCCTGGTCCTCACCAACCTATTTAACTTCTGCCGCCTCCCATCCTCCAAATTCTCTTCTTTCCCTAAAACCACCACACAACTCACCCACTGAGCCATCAAAAAGGCCCTCTCTGTGACCACGTCCATCTCCATCCATCAACAACAGCAACTCTCACCACACAAGAGCAAGCCATCAGTCGCCACGATGCAGATCTTCGTCAAGACTCGTAAGTTACCTCCACCGCCTTGTCTATGACGACCCCGCGGTCGCTAACTCTCTCTTCTAGTCACTGGCAAGACCATCACCCTCGAGGTTGAGTCGTCTGATACCATCGACAACGTCAAGGCCAAGATTCAGGATAAGGAGGGCATTCCTCCTGACCAGCAGCGCTTGATCTTTGCCGGCAAGCAGCTCGAGGATGGCCGCACCCTCTCCGATTACAATATCCAGAAGGAGTCTACACTCCATCTCGTCCTCCGTCTCCGTGGCGGTATGCAAATCTTCGTCAAGACCCTGACCGGCAAGACCATCACCCTTGAGGTGGAATCTTCCGACACCATCGACAACGTCAAGGCCAAAATTCAAGACAAGGAGGGCATCCCACCCGACCAGCAGCGTCTTATCTTTGCCGGCAAGCAGCTTGAGGATGGTCGCACCCTTTCTGACTACAACATTCAGAAAGAGTCGACTCTTCACCTTGTCCTTCGCCTCCGTGGTGGTATGCAGATCTTTGTCAAGACCTTGACCGGAAAGACCATTACATTGGAAGTGGAGTCCTCTGATACCATTGATAACGTGAAGGCGAAGATTCAGGACAAGGAGGGCATCCCACCTGACCAGCAGCGTCTCATTTTCGCTGGCAAGCAGCTCGAAGACGGGCGGACTCTGTCCGACTACAACATTCAGAAGGAGAGCACCCTGCACCTGGTGCTGAGACTTCGTGGTGGCATGCAGATTTTCGTCAAGACCCTCACGGGAAAGACGATCACATTGGAGGTGGAGTCTTCGGATACGATTGACAATGTGAAGGCCAAGATTCAGGATAAGGAGGGTATCCCTCCTGACCAGCAGCGCCTGATTTTTGCTGGCAAGCAGTTGGAGGACGGCCGGACTTTGTCCGATTACAACATCCAGAAGGAGAGCACACTCCATCTGGTGCTCCGTCTCCGTGGTGGACAGTAAGCGCGTTATGGTTATGCATGGGATATGAATGAGGCGTTCAGCGTTATGGGTGGTTGACCGAAATTGGCAGCCAATGGTTTTTGGGTTCACCTGGCACATAACAATTATGATCACGCCTGAAAAAAGGCCGCGTTGCAATAAATCATGTGGTTTTTGGTTATTACCTTGTGGTTCCTTTTCATGTGACTTGTGCTGCTTTTGTTCTTGATAATAATGCACCTCTGGCGATGAGAAGGGTGTTGCTGGCCTTGGTTGTATAACATGGTTGAAAAGTGTGGATGGCTGACTGGAAACACTCCTGTCGCTACGATCCCTCTGTGATGATTTTGCTGTTTGAACATTCTGCGGCTTTGAGTTCTGCCCCATTCGAGTCAACTTTGCCACCAAATACTGATGACAACATTTACACAAATCTTTGCGTCCTTCAGCTTTATCTCTATTTCCATCTCCTACATAAACGCTTTCGACATCTTTTTATTGGCAAGCACACATTCAAATGGCGGGATGGCAGTGGATGGTGATGGATGGATAGAGGGGAAAAAGCACGAATGCTGTGCATACTATGTACAAGGAGAAACATATGACGGTATTTACCGATGTCAGCAAGTACCTACATAGCACTCCAAATGACCACCAGAATGATGGCCGGAGAGGGACGAGGTGCACATGCATTGATGTAACACTTTCATCACAAAAATATCAGACCAAAAAAATAGCGTGCCTAAATGTGAGCAGATAGTTTATGCAAAAAGTTCCCACCCCAAGCAAAAGAATCGGCATCACATTGTCAACAGCTCGGAGCCGCTGCAGCCTCCTTTGCCGGGATGAGAAGGGGAGCAAACATAATCTACTGAGCAAATAAATCATTGAGAGGCAGCAAACATCTCTCTGTACATACATCACGAGTTTCTCCGATAAGAACACTAATGAGAATATATTAAATTATACCTCCCTTGCAAAAGAGCTAACAACATAACCTTTTTCTTTTGGCAAAGCCCAAGAAGATCAAGATAAACATACCAACTCCCGAGAAGACATATATACCCAAAGGCAAAAACCCATTCATTTAGCTCAAAACAATCTCACACTCGTACTCCTTCCCTGCCTCAAGAGTGTACTCCTTCAGCGTCTCCGGCCCACAACTCCCTGTTCCCAGCCCATGATGCATCCAATCCAGATGGATCACAGCCTCCCCTTCCCTCCTCTTCTCGTGAAGCTCATAAGGATGCTTGGCCTCGTCCAGGTCCTTGGTCGAGTACCTCAGCGCAGAGAAGTTGCCTCCTTCGGGATGCCAATCCAAATAGAATGCCTTCAACAACGACCTCTTCTTTTCGTCTTTAAAGTTGACCCATCTCACATCCGTCCTGTTTCCCGTCTCCTGCGGGAACTCGTACTCCGTCATCAGCTCATCCACGCTCGCCTCCCATCCCCCGACCAGCTGGCTCATCTTTTTGTCTCTATAGCTCTCCCCCGGACCGCGACCCCACCATTCGACATGCTCGCACCCCTTCAACGTAGTCGCCAGCCCAAACCGGCCCCATGCTCTCGGGAGGAGGGCGCCCGTTGGTTTCGCGTGCACCTTGATCCTGACGTCCCAACCGGTAAACCAGTAAGTCGTCGTGAGCTCCACAGCCCAGTTCAGCACAGGAGGCGCAATCCGTCCCTTCACCACGATCTCTGTCATTTCTTTGACATCATCCTCCTTCCACGCCGCCTCCACAAGATGAAACTTTGCCTGGTGCAGCCTCCTGTTTATCCAGTTCCTGCCAAAGTCGCACCCCCGGTCATTGTCTGTCATGGCCCGGTAAATTTCGAAGCCCAGTGGCTCTGCGAGGATGTTCTCATCAGATTGTTTGAGATTCTTCCAGCTCACCAGTGCACCGATGGCAAGATCAAAATGCCACAAGATTCCTCTCGGTCCTCGGATGGAGAGCATCGACGGGCTCACCAACCTAGTGTTGACAGGCCCAAGTGGGCCGGCGCTAGGAAGGAGGCTCTTCAAAGTCCCTATAGGGTTAAGCGGCACCTGACCCGTGGCAACGAGATGGCCGGCATCTCCCCAGTCACCAGTCCGCGCCGCAAGTCGAAACTCCAGATTTAAATGAGTGTCTGGCCGCAGAATGGAAGGCATCCCTGCAATGATTAAAACGGCTTCAGAATGGGGCTTGATGCCTACATGATGGTCAGCTCCGGTTCAGTGCCAAAGTAGTATAACCACTTACCCTTCGGAATGTGTACCACGCCCAGATTCAGGATGAACTGACTGTCTACCTGTGATACATGACAGACCAAGTGATCGAGACTGAGAAAATCATATCGGTTGACAATACGGACGTGACCCCCTTCCTCAAATCCTATTGTTTGGACAGGTTCGATGGCCTTTGTGTATTCAATGAGACCAGGAGTGGGGGTGTGGTTGGAAAAACAGAGTCCGTCGAGAACAAAATTGTAGTCGTTGGGATCGTCGCCAAAGTCCCCGCCGTACCCCATGTACTCTCTTCCATCCTTGGTTTTGGTTCTCAGCCCCTGAGTGGGTGTTAGTTGTTGGTGAAAAGATTAGATCAGGGCAGGACTTGACTCACATGGTTAGCCCATTCCCAAACAAAGCCGCCCATGAGTCGAGGGTACTTGTAAAACAAGTCAATGTACTCCTTGATGGCGCCCGGGCCGTTGCCCATTGCGTGAATGTACTCGCAAAGAACAACGGGCTTGTCCCACGAACGATCTTTGGCATATCTCTCGGTGTCTGGCACAGAGTGGTACATCCTGCTTATGATGTCGGCGGATTCTGCTCTCCAATCTCCCTCGTAGTGGACAAGTCTACTCTTGTCAAGGCTCTTGATGAACTTGTACATGGCCCTGTGGTTGCGGCCGTAGCCAGATTCGTTACCCAGAGACCAGAGGATGATGCTTGGCCGGTTGAAATCACGCATGACCATTTGGCGAGCACGGTCAAGGTAGGCCTCCTTCCACTCTGGGTTGTCGGATGTGAGCTTGTTGCCATCCACACCCACAACAAACAAGCCATGGCACTCGAGGTCGCACTCGTCCAAGATCCACAAGCCGAGCTCATCTGCCAGTTCGTACAGCCTAGGGTCATTGATGTAATGTGATGTTCGAATGGCATTGATATTGTGTCGTTTCATCAGCAACAGGTCCTGCTTTAGGAACTCGTAGGGAACCGCGCGTCCATGGTCAGGATGATGTTCATGTCTGTTGACACCACGGAGCTTGATAGGCTGTCCGTTGACGCAAAAGACTCCATCAAGAAGCTCAACCCGGCGGAACCCAACCCGTTCAGCAAGGGCGCAGCCAGGCATAGAAAGAGCAAGCTGGTACAGATAGGGGGTTTCGGCAGTCCACTTGTGAGGATTCTTGACAGGAATGTCAAAGTGTATTGTTCCCTCGCCGGCCTTTGTCTTTCTTGCGATCTCGACATTATCCGCATCTAGGAGACTCAAGGTGACATTGGCGTCGGAGTTAAGCTTGACCTTCACATGGAGCGTGGCATCTTTGTACTTGCCATCGAGAGCGGTCTGGATCTGAACGTCCTCGAAATGTGTCTTGGGAAACTTGTGCAGCCAAACATCTCGAAAGATGCCACTGAGCCACCATTGGTCCTGCGAAGGGTTAGAGAAAAGACTTGGCCTAACAATAGGGGTGGACTGACTTGGTCTTCTATGTAGCTACCATCGCACCGTTGGTAGACCTCCACCGAGAGAACATTGATGTTGTCAAAGCGAACAAACTGTGTAATATCAAATTCACTTGGATTCCTGGAGCCCTGCGAGTAACCAACCTCACGGTGGTTGATCCAGACGGTAAAGGCGGCATCAACGCCCTCGAAGCGTAGTCTGAGCTGGTGGCCCTTGTCCTGATCGTCAAGGGTGAACTCGGTTACATAGCGGCCACATTCATTGTCATCAATTGGTACATGGGGAGGATTGACAGGCCAGGGAAAGTTGAGATTGGTGTACTGCGGTCCCTTGCCGTGGCCTTGGAGCTGCCACATTCCAGGGACATCGACAGGTACCCAGTCAGGTGTGTCCGCCAACTGCACGGGTGACTGGTTGCGGAAGTCGACAGGCCCCTGCAATGGTGACTTGGCGAGGTTGAAGAGCCATTTTCCGGACAGAAGCTGGGCCTTGGAGAGAGAGACATCGCGAGATAAGGCATCCCGCGCGTTTTGGTACAAGTGAAAGTGGGCTCGGGGCGGCAGAGTGTTCCGGTGGATGACCTTGAGGTTATTCCAGTCCGGAGTAGACGGCGGGACGACGCGGTCTTGGTCTGGCCCAAGGCCGGAGGAGGGTGCCTGTCCCAGGGGAGCGGAGGGGGTATTTCCTTGAGACATCGGAGCAACTGCCTCGTCAAGACGCACTGGGCATCCAATGTGGGCGATGTAAGCCAAGCCAACGGTCAACGTTGATTATGGAGTCATGCAAAAGAGGAGCGAGACGATGGCAATGGATTCAACTGAGATGGCGACAGATGGAATGGGACGAGAGAGAATCCCCGCTGGTTGTCCTTCGGCTGACGGAAAGAAGTCACATCTCGGGCTGCCACTGGAAGGAGGAACCGATGTCCTCCCAAGGTTGTTGTCCAAGGAAGCACAATCCAGGTCACCTGCGATCATTGCCCCACACTCTGATCAATCTGGGGTAACAGATGCGGGGAATGGCTCATGTGAAAGACAGTTTTGGCGTTTGTTTCTGGCGGGTTAGGGTTGCATTTGTCTATTTCCAGTCCTCAACAACACAATCACCAATCACCAACTTCCTTCACCTTGCTCTTTTGTATGTTCAGATCTCTAAATTCTGGGCCTTGGGATACATCTCATGGATACTATTATTCAAAAAGTAACACACCCCAATATGCCATCCAACTATTGCATTTAAATCACAGCATGTGTCTTTGATGACCACTGTGCAAACACCTGACGTTTCCATTCCACAACCTTCGAAATCTAGGCCCTGGCCGCTTGTCTGCTCACCGTCTCTCGGCCACAGAATCTTGATCCAGCATCATCCGCTACCGTTGTACCAGCGATACTCGCCGTTGCGCCAGGGCACCCTGGAAACGCGGAGGGAGATGCTCCAGATGCGCCTAAAACAGCGTCGCATTGACGGCAACTCGGGAGTGGTAGACGGCAAGGTCCATTTCCAGGTTCGATCATGAGTGATTCGGGGGACTAGCTGGGGTTGGTTGGTATTTTTGGCCTCTCCACCACAAACCATGGTCCTGGACCACAGCTTCAATTTGCAACAAGTGGTACGCCATGTCGGAAGGTTGACGGGAAGGCGGGCAGAGGCCTCGGATGGACGTCAATGGACCGCCAAGTGGCCCCATTTCGTCCAGATGGAGGGCTCAAATATACTGATATATTAACTGTCATGCATCCCACTTCCGTTGACGTGCTTGGGGCTCTGCTCGGTGCGCGCCTGCAACACTTCTTCATCGGACGTTCCCCTCTACGGCCATGAAGGTCCTGTCGCTGGTCCAGCTGCTTCTGGCTGCTGTGGCAGCTCCTGCTGCCGCCCAGTTCTCGTGGAAGAATGTCAACATTGGTGGCGGTGGTGGCTTCGTCCCTGGTATCGTCTTTCACCCGACTGCTCCAGGTGTGGCCTATGCCAGGACCGACATTGGAGGTCTCTACAGGCTGAATTCTGACGACTCCTGGACTCCTGTCACCGATAGCCTCGGCACGGATGAAAGATGGTGAGTCGTTTTTCTAATGAGGTGCTGCCAACGTTCGGTTTTCCTAACATATATGCGAAATAGGGGCCACTGGGGTATCGATGCCGTCGCCCTGGACCCCCAGGAACCCGACAGAGTCTATGCTGCGGTAGGCATGTACACCACAAACTGGGATCCCAATCCGGGCGCTATCATTCGCAGTGACGACAAGGGAGCTACCTGGGTGTCTACCGACCTGCCTTTCAAGGTGGGCGGCAACATGCCTGGTCGTGGCATGGGCGAGAGGCTGGCTGTCGATCCTGCCAACTCCAACATCATCTACTTCGGTGCTCGCAGTGGGAACGGTCTGTGGAAGAGTACCGATGGCGGTGTCACCTTCTCCAAGGTCACTTCTTTCACCAATGTGGGAACCTATGTCGTCGACCCCAGCGATCTCCACGGATATAATGGAGACAAGATTGGTCTCACCTTTGTCACCTTCGATTCAACTTCTAGCGTCAGAAACGGCGCGACCTCGCGCATCTTTGTGGGCACCGCCGACAACACCACCGCTTCTGTCTACGTTTCCAACGATGCTGGTGTCACATGGGCACCCGTCGCTGGTCAGCCTGCAAAGTATTTCCCCCACAAGTGCAAGCTTCAGCCAGCCGAGAAGGCCTTGTACTTCACGTACAGTGACGGAGCTGGTCCGTATGATGGTACTTCTGGTGCTGTGTACCGCTACGACCTTGCCACGAGCACCTGGAAGGACATTACTCCTGTTTCTGGTGGCGATCTCTTCTACGGGTTCGGCGGCTTGGGCCTTGATATGAAGAAGCCCGGCACCCTTGTCGTAGCCAGCTTGAACTCATGGTGGCCAGATGCCCAGATTTTCCGGTCTACGGATTCTGGAGAGACCTGGTCTCCTCTTTGGGAGTGGGCTGGGTACCCGGACATGAACATGTACTATGGTCTTCATGTGAGTTCATGCGTTCTTTCCAAACCATTGATCCACACCTAATGTTTGCTAGACTGATAAAGCACCCTGGATCAACACCGGTTTCATCTCCCAGGACACCAAGCGCCTGGGGTGGATGATTGAGGCTCTGGAGATCAACCCTCATGACAGCGACCACTGGCTGTATGGAACTGGGTTGACCCTCTTTGGAGGTCACGATCTGACCAAGTGGGATACCACCCGCAACATCACCATCCATTCTCTTGCCGCTGGTATTGAGGAAATGGCCGTCCTGGGCCTTGCGTCCGCTCCTGGTGGATCTGAACTTCTCGCTGCTGTCGGTGACAACAACGGATTCACCTTCAAGGAGGCCGATGATCTCTTGACTTCTCCCCAGACTCCTTGGATGAACCCCATGTGGACCAGTGCCACGGATGTTGGTAAGTAACATGTACTATTCCACAAAATGAGTAGCGCTAACACACCATTACAGACTACGCTGGCAACAGACCCAACCAAGTCGTCCGCGTCGGAAACTCCCCGGGGAGCCCCCAAATCGCCATCTCCACCGACGGCGGCCTCACCTGGTCAACCCACTACGGCGCAAGCAACACCGACCACTCCGGCACTCTCGCCTACTCCGCCGACGCCTCCACCATCCTCTGGTCCTCTGGCAACGCCGGTGTCCTCCGCTTCCACACCTCCACAACCACCACCTACAACCCCGGCTCTGTCGTTCCCTCAGCCGGCAACTCCGCCGAGGGCGTCTTCGTCCCAGTCGACTCCCTCCCCTCCGGCTCCGTCATTGCCGCCGATAAGCGTAACAACTCTGTCTTTTATGCCGGATTCGAGGGCACCCTGTACCGCAGTTTGGATGGCGGTGCTACCTTCTTGACCGTTGCCGTCGACCCCAAGAGCAGCACGACTTCCATGTTTGTCGTTGCCATCAAGGACATCGTCGCCCACCCTGTTGTCGCGGGTGAAGTCTGGGTTTCCACCAACATTGGCCTTCTCCGCAGCACCGACTACGGCCTCAACTATGTCCAAGTCGGCGAGGGAAGCATCACCAACACGGAGCAATTTGCCTTTGGTCTCGGGGAGGGAACAAAGTGGAATATCTACGCTTTTGGCTACGGCCTGAACGGTCCTAGACTTTATGCCAGCTCTGACAATGGCGAGTCGTGGGTTGATATCCAGGGCCTACAAGGGTTTGGAGCTATTTCCGCCAACAGGGTAGTCGGTAGCGCGAGCGTGGCTGGGCAGGTGTATGTTGGCACCAACGGGAGAGGCGTGATGTTTGCAAAGGGGACGGTTGTGGGTGGGGATGAAGGGGGTGGTGGAGGGGATGACAGTGATGATGATGAGGAGGAGTACTGCGAGCCGGAGACGACGACTACGAGCAGCGTTGCCCCGACAAAGACTTCTTCGGTCGTAGTGCCGGCGACAACGAGCACAACTTTGGTTACTAGTGTTAGGACTACAACCACCAGCACTTCGACTAGAGTTACCACCACGAGCACCAGCACTTCGACTAGAGTTACCACCACGAGCACCAGCTCTACGACCAGCTCCGCCACATCAGCTACACCGACTGTCTATGCGAAGAGGTGGGGACAGTGCGGGGGGATCAACTGGACGGGGCCGACGGTCTGCGAGGCGCCGTGGACGTGCCAGAAGTTGAATGATTGGTATTTCCAGTGCCTGTAAGGAGAAGTTGGAAACAAACGGTATGATGGAAAGGAGGTTGGAGAGAGGTTTCCTTATTGTCGAGTGTTGAAAAAAGAAGAAAGAAACAAGGCCAAGTTGGGAGTTTGAGATTTGGAATGAAATATACTATCTGAGTTTACAATTGTTGCGTTTCCTATTGAGTAAGCAAAGTGTACGTTATGGCTGAAAAATGATTAAACGCTGAAAGATGGAGCATGGGAGTTGAGCTTCGTGGACGATGCTGAGGGCTGGCATTGATCTGCGACAGGTATTCCCCAGATTTCTTTACCAAGAAGAGTTGTTCGTGGGGGAGGATGGGCGGGGTGGGAGACTGATACATTGATTGGGGGGATATTAAGTGCAAGATGTTGGTATGTTGAGGGAAGGTGAGGTGCATTAGTACGTTGATGATAAATTTAAGGTCATAAAGGGAAAGCAGCGGCAAGACACTACTACGAAGGAAGGGCGAGGTGGGTGAGACCATAACATACTACACTTGTGGGAAGTCGTTGCTGTTGTAATTGAATCCACCAGACCTGTGGCATGTCTCACCAGTCAGCACTCATCTCAACGCCTGCATTGTCTGCTCTAGACTGAGCTTTCATCTGATGAAGGTTAGATTGCTCCAGCAGGTTTGGGATCTGTACAGTGGGTTGCTCCAGCCGTGGCTGGCATCAGATTGCTATGTTTCTGTTTTCTAGCCGTGGGAGTAAGACCTGTCTAGCACTGGAGTAACGAGGACTTCTGGCCGGGATTAAAGTTTTGAGTAGAATGAAATTCTTCTCCTATCGTTTGTTATTACTATTGATAAAGCTAATAGGATATGCAAGACGTAACTCGTAAACCCTCTCACTCTCCTCCCTTCCGCTATATGCTGTAGATGGTGATGTATGTAAAACTGTGATACTCTAAATATGCAGGTCGTTACGATCCATATCCAATGCCGTGTGATCTTCCACAGGTGGCCGCACGTATACCCGGTGCCACCTACTATGTATCCCAAGAGTACAGCTTATAAAAGAACGTCTCCTTCTTTTCTGCGGGAACATCCTTGTAATCCTGTCTCCAACTCGCCGGCAGAATCTCACCCCACCAGGTCCTAAACTTCATCTTTTGCCCCGGTGGCATCCTGGTGTTTGCCCAATTGTTCCCACTCTTCCCTGCCCGCTTTCCGCCAACGCGCAAGACTTGCATGTCTCTAACACCGCAAAACAAGCCAGGTCGTCCGGTATGGTTTCGAACCTCCCACCCATTCCCGTTCCAAATCTCCTCCTCAAACGTCTCCCCTTCTTGCACCGTCCGCCAGGGATTCTGCGCTACCGGTTCCAACCACTTGGTCTGGAGATCGTAAATAACCCTGATCAACTTCTCCCACAACCTCACCACATGAATCATCTTGTACACCCCCTCCTCATACGCCACCCTCACATATGGGTTGACATAAATCCCACTCTCACTCCCCTTCATCGTCTCCGGCGCCGGCAAATCCCCCATCTTCTTCGCAACCTGCGTCAAATCCGCCGAGAAAAGACAGCACTCGCATGCGTCATAATACGCCCCCGGCTCATGCCGAAACCTAACCGGACCCGTCACCGCCACCGTGTTGTTCTCGGGATCAATTGCGTGCCCCGCCACCACGCCCTCCTCCCACGCCCTCCCCTTGGGCTTTTCTTCTTCCACATTCTGCACATACCTCGCCTGCATCGCCATTACCCCCCCCCAGCAGCTCTTGACCCTCACCGCATCCTTACTCTCCAGCACATCCCTCCTCGACAGGCCCCTCCCCCTGTCCCCAAAAAACGGATAAATCGCCTGGTAACTGGCGTACCCGTCCGCGTCGCGCATGGCATAGATATCGTACATCCTATGTCCGAACCAAAAATCCATCGCGCACGCCGCAACGTAATTCGCTTTGTTCGTCGCCGGGTCCACATTTGTGCTAAACAGCAAGTTGGCCGCGTCCACCGGGTCAAAGACGATGTCGTTTAAAAACAAGACCTTGTCGAACTTGCGCACCCCGTCAACCCCGTTTTGCTGATTCTTTCTATCCAAGGGCCTCAGAGCACGGTTTCGAAGTTCGGCTAGATACGCCACGCGCTTGACTCTTGGTGTTCCATCAGGAAGTGTAACTGTGGGGAAACCATCCAGGGAGACATGGTCCTCTGAGACAATCGAATTCCTGCAGGGGACGCGCGCTTTGAGCCTTTCGAGGGCTTCTTTCCCTTTGGGCCCAGAGTCGTTTTCGTAGATGGACAAGAAGACGTTTTCGGGGCCGAGGATGTGGATTAATTTCAGGAGGCGGTCCGCAAAGGGGCCAGAGGCGAGTTTGCCGGATTTGTCGTAGAGGATGGTGGCGATGAAGACCTGGTCGTTCCAGAGGTTGGCGCAGCCGTCTTTTGGGTTGGTGCCGCGGCAGGAGTGGGCTAGTCTGGAGTAGTGTATTGGGGGGTTGTTGTAGGATGGCAGGAAGATGGGGGTGAGGATGAGGATGGAGGTGATGAATAGCAACAGGCACTTCGCGAGGATGATTAACGGACGGGGGGTGCGGCGCCAGGCGGTTCGGCGGAGGAGACGGAGCCGCAGAAGAAAACGTTGGGCCTTTAAAAGGTAGGGCTTGGTGGGGGAGATGTACTTGTTGTGGAGGTGAGTGAGGTTTTCGGCGTGGCCGTCCCAGCTGGAGCGGCGGAGGAACTCGTGGGTTTCATGGTCGTCCGAGTCGGTGTCGTATAGACAGTGGTCGTAGGTGATTGTGTCTTTCATTCTTTTTTTTCCTACCAAATATACAAAAGTGTAGGCGGCATCGTAGAGCAGGGAGGGCCTAAAAAAATATAAAGACGTTGAAGTTTGAAGTAAGGGAGGAAAATGCGGCGGCGGATGGCTTATTACCAAATTTGTCCGACGGCCTGTACAACAGGATAGCCTTGTCCAATTGATGGCCAGCTGAGTCGAGAGCGAAGGAGACCTAGCAGACTATATAAGTCGGGCATCACACCGCTCACAGCCGCACAGTGAACAAGCTGAAAGGATTGGCATCAGTTCCGAGATCCGATGTCCCCGTTTGAAAAGCGGCAATGTGTGGTTACACGTTGGGCACGACGCGTACCGTCTTCTCCACTGTCAACCAACATCTGGAAAACCGGCATTGCATGGCTCCTTTTTGGTTTTTGGACATTTGCACTGCCGTTTGAGTACGTCACTCTCTGCTTGGCTTGCCCTTGGCAAAGAGAGAGACAGTGCTATCCCAAACAGGCCTAGCGAAGGCTAAGCTCATGCGAGCCCGGGCCACAGAAGCTTTGGACCCTGCTCCCGTAGCATCCATCATTTCTGCATGTCGGCTGTGGCTGGTCTGGACTGGCCTAAATTATTCCGGCTCCAGCAGAGAGACGACTAGGTACCAGATTGCGAAATCGTCTTTTCTTTTCTGTCCTTAGAAAAAAAAAAACAGAGGCGCGCGCCATGGAGCGCCAGTTGAGCACCATCTCGCGATAGCTTTCCAGAGCTGGTACTCGCCTTTTTTCTTCTTCGTCGTTCGCTATTCTCCACCAGTTCCGCGCTGATCGATATACCTTTCGCCAAACCGTGACCGCCAATTACGATTATATACCACTCATCACGACGCTGAACGAACAAAACAAATCCCCCAATCACCCAATCCCAACATTCTAATACCATCACCCCCTCAAAAATGCTCTTCCCCCCCCTCACCCGCCCCCGCGGGCCCCTCCGCACCCTCCTCACCCGCCTCCACCCCTACCGCGTCCCCCTTATCCTCCTCTCCCTCGCCCTCCTCACCGAAGTCTACCTCCACAACTCCTACTACAACATCCGCCACCCCGCCCGCGACCTCGACGTCCCCTTTCACACTTCCTGCCAGGAACCTGATCTCTCTCCAACCGCCCCGCGAGAGTCGGCAGCAATAGTAATGCTGGCCCGCAACCACGAGGTCGAAAAGGCCCTCCGGACCGTCATCTCGATAGAAAAGCACTTCAACCGCTGGTTCCACTACCCCATCATCTTCCTCAACGACGAAGAGTGGGACCCCGAGTTCATCTCCACCATGAACGAGACCGTTTCCGGTGGTGCCAAGTTTGAAGTCGTCTCTCCGGAGGAGTGGGGGTTCCCGTCTTACATCAACGAAGACCGCGCCCGCCAGGCGATTGACCGGCAGGGTCAACAGGGGGTCTTGTACGGCGGATTGGAGTCATACCATCACATGTGCCGGTTTTATTCCGGCAAGTTTTACACCCTCAAAGCTCTGAGGGAATACAAGTGGTACTGGCGCATCGAGCCGGACGTGGAGTTTTACTGCGCGTTGACTTACGACCCCTTTGTCGAGATGGCCAAGCACGAGAAAGTCTACGGGTTCACGGTCGCCCTGCCTAAAGAGCCGGCGACCTGCCCCAGTCTGTTTCGGGAGGTGGCCGACTGGAAGGACCAGCAGGACTATCCCACGACAGAGCTGTGGAAGGCGATGATAAGCCCGAGCTGGCTGCCGTGGCCGTTGAGAAAAATGATGAGCTGGTTCAGTCATCGGGATCGGCACGGGGACGGCTGGAATCTGTGCCATTACTGGAGTAACTTCGAGATTGCGAGCTTGGACTTTTTCAGGAGTAATGCTTATCAGGACTTGTTTGAGCATCTGGATCGGACGGGGGGTTTTTATTCGGAGAGGGTGAGTATTCCTTTTGCCTTTGTTCCCATTGAAATGTTGGAGACACTGACAAGAAAATAGTGGGGCGACGCACCAGTCCACTCCCTCGCTCTGGCGATGCTGCTCGACTCGCACAAGGTTCATCACTTTGAAGACATTGGGTACCGTCACGACTGGTACTACCAATGCCCAGCCAACGCGCCGGGGGGCCAGCTGTTGGAGAGTGAGGTGCTGGGGGAGCCGGCGTTTGAGGTGAGGGAGGAGAGGCAGGATGGAATCGGGTGCCGGTGCGAGTGCGATGGGTCGAGAACGAGGAACCATGCGAGTTACTGTCTGAACCGGCTGACGCAGCCGAACAAGAGTAGGAGGTTGGGGGTTTGGGGGTGGACGAGGAGTTGGTGGCCTTGAGCTGCTATGGGACAAGAAAAGGTATATAAATAAGCATGTTAATACGTATTGTACATACGATTGCATGGGCACTGTTTCTTGCTCTTTTTTTTTTTGTCTTTCTTCTTGACCTTTGGCTGGGGTTTTCAGCGATAGCCAGGAGGTTTTTTTTTCTTTTTCTTTTTTCTTTTTTTGGGGGTGTACAAGAGCATAGCATCATGGTGTCGTCGCTTTTTTTTTCCCGGACGGATACCACTGAACAAGAGGGGAGAATTTGCTCATAGGCCCGCGGCCGAGTTCTGTATAAGAGGTTGGCAAAGTGTAAAAGGGAAGAACCTGTACCTAATAATGACAAAATGGAATTAAAAAAGCCGACGCTGTACATATATATGTATGCGGGTTGATACGATATTCTCGGACTATATCGCTCTACCTACCTACCTACTTAAACGTACCACGCAGACATAAGCACTTTACCTATCAATCGGACCAACGTGTGAGATGTGACACATGCGTTCAAATACAATGCTCCTATACCGCGAAAGACTTTTAATATATTATATGATTATCATTTCCGTATACATCTACTTCCAATCATCTCTCTCAAATGTATCTGCCAAGAAGAAGAAAAAACGATCGAAAAAGTTGCCAGCTATATAGTATGGGAGAAGGGAGGGGGGGGTATATAGACACACATGCGCGTTTAAAAACCTGGGTATCTTTTTTGGTTCGAAAGAGAAAAAGAAAACGGAATGTTGAAAAAAAAAATCCGCATCATGCTCCCATCTGTCCCCACGTCGTCAACAAAGAACTTTCCCATCTTCAACACTCGCCCGCTCCCCATTGTTCATCATCATCCATTAAACCATGCCCGTCCCTCCCACACTGACAACAACCACCACTCCGCCGTTCAAGCAAAACACTCCAAAAACGCCGATTCATGATATACCCCCCTTTTTCCCAGAAACAATACTGTATACATCCAATATCCAATTCGTACCGTGATGGTAGATCATTATAAATCATCCTCCAAAAACCTCCTCATCAACAAATTAAACCTCGTATCCCTCCCCTTCACCACCTCCGGCGTCAACTCCCTCAAGTACCTATCCCACGCCATCTGACTCCAGGCATGATACGCCAGCTGGTTCGTAAACAGGCTCCCCCCGTGCCTCTCAATCTCGCCCTGCCAGTACTTTGCCTTCTCCTTATCCAGCCTCTCATGCATCCAGTCGATGTGCCTCCACGTCCACGTCGGCCAGAAAAACGCATCCGGCGCCAGCGCGCACACTTCGGACGGGTGTTCCTCCGCTAGTTCTTTGGGGAGGATGACACTGTGGTAGTTCCACTCTTTGGAGAGGTCGGTATTGTTGTAGGATTCTAACCAGCGGGTTAAAAAGGTGGAATTCGGGCGGGCTGCGATGACTGCATTGCAGAGACCCCAGCGGTTCCCGCCTTCGGCGCCGAGGATTACATCGTGGGGGGAGGGGTTGGAGAGGATCTGGTCAAAAGGGCGGAGGGCGAAGGCGTCGATATCGAGGTAGACGCCGCCTTCTTTTAGGAGGGCTTTGAGTCGCAAAGTGTCGGAGACATGGGCGTAGTGGTCTGACGAAGAGGAAGGGGGGTGGTGGATCAAGGTGATGTCTTTTGACAGGCGGCGGATCCAGGGGTTGGTCAATGGGTCGGCGTTGGGGTCTGGGGAGGGTGGTTCGGAGAGGTAGGTGTAGTGAAGATACACAGCATCGGGCTTGAGGGAGACGATGGCTGACCTCACGGCGAGGTAGCTGAGGAAGTCAAAGTGGCCTGCGCCAGGGTGGTATAATGGGTTTTTGAGCCCGTAGTTGAAGTGGACGACGTTGGGTATTGGTTCGGATTCGGTTTTATGGTGGTGGTGTTCGTAGGAGGACGACGACGACTGGCCGTTGAGGCATGCGAGCTCAGCTTCGGTAGGGACGAAGGCTTGTTCGATCCATTTCTGACCCGAAAATGGGTTCGTCTGTCTCACATGGTCCCCGAAACGGTAGAGGTAAGGCGCGGATATGTAGATGACTATGCAGCCGTAGACGATCGCGATGAGACGGTAGGCATTGCGCGACACGATCATCTTCTCGGTTCTTGGTTCGCGCGTCGAGGTTTCTCGTGAAGAATTGGTCGGAGCCGCAAGAAGGATATTTTGGCGGCGACAGCTCTTTGCAACCCCGACTTTCGAATGGTTGGGAGGTAAAGCCGAAAAGCGAAGAAAATATTAGGTACGAGAATACAGGGGGGGTGGAAGCTGAGGTGTCAGGCAAGGCTAAAAGGGGCTAGGACATGTCTCGTGTGGGCTGCTGTAACGGCGACGTGCTGAAGAGCAGTGGTGATGGAAGCTGGAAGTTGATCGTTGTTCAGGGCTTGCTTGAGGCAAGGCTGATGGGAATAGTGAAGGCCTGGAGGGGCAAGGTTTTATTAAATCTGGCCATTCGCCAATTCTTTGCGAGCAGCAGGGGAGCGCGACTTCTTCAAAAGTGGTGGTCGAGTTTCTGGGCAAGGCAAAGCAAAAGGTCCCGTCATCTGTGACCTCAGAGCTGGGGCCAGGTACCTTGGTACCCAGTCTGAGCTCTCTCCAGGAACCAATGCAAGCCCACAAGCAGGCCCCGGCAGGCGGGACCCACCACCCCTCTCCCACCAATCCACACAAAAGAACAAGGCTTGGCACCGTGCGGTGTAAGGCGCGGGCGGCGGCCCACTCCTCGAACCCGCATCTCGATGCCCAAAACAGCAACACAGAAATGCGGTGCTGTCACTTGTTTCATCTGATTTTAGGTTCCTAGTGTATTTTTCTCCAGTGATTCTAGATCTTTTCAGATTCATTGACGACTCCTGTTGCTGTCGTAACCCGAGGTTCCATGTGGCATCGAGTGCAAAATATCTCACGAGTGTGGTTCGTCCGTGGCTCGGAGATATTGCACCGGCTGTAACTTGCTGCAGTACATACCTAGTGCTGACGAGGCTCAGAAACAGGAAATAGCCCATGGCCAAGAGCGGCTGGAAATCGGCCTGCTACGAGGTTGTCGGACGGTGACATTCTGCCTTTGTAGTACAACGACACACACCCATCGAGTGGACATTCCAATATATGGAAACTATGCAGTGCTGCGCAGTTGGGTCGCTGAAAAGGTGGCTATGTCTAGATCCAGCAACTCGTACGGCTGAAGCTAGTTAGTGCAGCAATAGTGCCATTTGACTCGCGCGTTGCAAAAGAACGTCGAGTCGTGTGATGCCTGAAGATCTTTTGTCGGATGAGGATTAGGATGCGAGTAATGCGAGTATCGATTTCAATCCTAAACCCCAGATGGAGAGCGTGCCGGGATGCCGAACCCCGCCTCAAGCAACCACCTCTTGAAGAAATATTGGATGCTGGGTGTTGGATGCTGGATGTTGGTTGGACTATATCTTATCGATGGCCGCGGTTGGGTACAATTTTTATGAGAATGATAGAAGGATAAGAGAAAATTGCTCGAATGCTGGCCGTTTTCCTGTTGCCTGGAGTCTTATACCTCGAGGTTACGCGGCAGGCTACGTAACGCAAGACTTGTGTCTGTTCATGTACCAGAACCAGAACATCAGAACCAACAATTCCTTGGAGGACGTCAGATGGAAGGGCTCATACATTTTCACATCTCACGGCCGTTGAGACTGACACAATTGGCACTCTACCTGAAACATACTTTCGGCAGTTTTGAGGTCGACCTCTGGTAACCCACGAGTTAGGATTCTGTGTTCATATCCATATTTTGTTTCTCATAATGTCAATGTTACTATCACAGTCGTCATCAAAGCTTTGCATCTACTCCGCATCGTGCCAAGCTATGTCAATAGAGCTCTGGTTGAGTTCTGAATAGCTTCAACCGCCAAGCCCCATACTAAATGCGGGGTGACCAAACGGCGTTGTGGCTGGACGCTCCCGAAGGTGGGTGGTGGGTCCGATCTCCACAGCGTTTGACCCGCGCGCATGGCGTGCATTCCAACTTACAAGTTGACAGACGCAGGGAAAAGTTAAAGTTGGAAAAAACAAACAATTTGTTCCTCTTCTTCCCACTCTTTTTGGGCATTTTGGGCTACACATTATGGGGTTTCGTCTGGACAACTTCAAAGATGCTCATGAGCGCGCCACCATCCCAGTTTAGGCTGTTTCACTGGCGCAGCTTCTCGCAGCCTTCCTTCGACGTCCTGTACCACCAAGCCAGCCTACGGCAACCGACTGAAAAGCACTGGTAAAGAGTCTGAGAGAGTCTGGACTGTTGATCCTCTCTCTCGGCGGGAACGCTGTCTCATCGCCACG
The DNA here is from genome assembly GCA_033296915.1 of Triangularia setosa. NCBI lineage: Eukaryota > Fungi > Ascomycota > Sordariomycetes > Sordariales > Podosporaceae > Triangularia > Triangularia setosa. Next base: position 68,986 of record MU866101.1, on the reverse strand, counting down.
TGTTTCTGCTCCTTTGACAGCATCATCATCATCAGACTTCAGTCTCTTCCTCTTCAGCAGGCGCGCGGCAATGCCGTGCAGACAGCTTCAGCAGCACAGCATCAGCGGGCGAGATGGATCTGTCCTGCTGGGCCGAGCTGGATCCACTGGTTTGGACAGCTTAACCCAGGCGGTTTTGTTTATGCCCTAATCAGAAAAGCCAGCGCTCTAAACACACGATGGAGGCCCAGTGGTGTTGACCCCTGGACGCTGGAGATTGGAGATTGGAGATTGCTGGGTCGGTAGCGGTTGCGGCAGAAAACAAAAAGATGGAGGTGTGAGTGGTGAGTGGTGAGTGGTGGTGTGGTTTTTCTGGCTGCTGCTCTGCTCACCCACCCCAACCCCGTTGTTTTTGTGCCGCCCACCTTTTGTTTTCCTTTGCGACATTCGACCTTTTGGCCCGCGACGAGAACACCAGTCTTGCTCTCTCTTCTATTGTTTGTCCTAGACAAGTCTCTATCTTTTACGCCTCTGCTTCATTGTTGCGCTGCGCAAGTTCGTCGCGTTTTTACCATTGAATTTTACACGTAAGTTGGGCTGCCGAGTACTTTGCGGCGCGAGAGCTGAGCACTGCTGCTTGCGCATGTGGTTTGCCGAGCGCATCGCGCAATTTTTGCTGCTTGCGCGTCGCATACACACAATAGAAGCTCTCGCGGGATCGCGCCTCACTTGATCATCTGTACTGACAATTTTGAGCAGATAATTATACGTTAATTCCACATTATCAGCCATGGCTCGTGAAGGAACCCGCTCGTCCACCGGCAACTCCAAGCCGCGTGTCTTCCAAACTGTCGATACCGCTCCTGCTGTGAAGAGGACCACCAAGCCCAAGGCTGTGAAGACGGAGACCAAGGGCACCAAACCAACCGGTATCACCAAGAAGAAGGCCGCTCCCAAGAAGGAGACCGTTGCCAAGAAGGTATGTGGACTGTGCCTGGGGCTGCACGAGGATATCAGGCACAAATGGGCTAACCCTGACTCCCAGGCCAAGGCTGCTGTCAAAAAGGCCGCGCCCAAGAAGGCAGCTGAGAAGGCTGAGAAGGCTGAAAAGGCCGACAAGCCCGAGAAAGCTGAGAAGGTTGAGAAGGTCGAGAAAGCTGACAAGGTAAATACAATGTCCCTCAGTCTCACTGTAGCACTCTCAGAGCCCTGGCCACGATGCTAACCAACCGCAACAGCCAAAGACAACAACCAAGAAGAAGGAGGCCGCTGCCAAATAAACGGCAGGCCGGCATTTTGTTTGCTCTACATCCCTGTGTGACGACAACCATCGGTTTCGTCTAAAACAACGGCGAGTTCTTCAATGCACATTTCTTGGATATTAGGGGTCTCTATCTTTTCCCAAGTAATTATTTTTCCTTGGCTATATATAGTAACTTGTGGGAAGGGAGCGACTTGGTTATTTGACTTTCTTCTTCTCTTTTGTTGTCATAGCTTGTGTCGCAGGTGTTCTGGTATGTAGAAATAGGCAACAAAGCTCTCTCTCTCTCTCTCTCTCTCTCTCTCTCTGTGTGTGTGTGTGTGCTTTACACAAACCACGAAGTCCTCTTTTGGTGACCACCTATCTGCAAGGAGTACTGTTGACAAACCTTATAGCTCACAAGAAAGAACCTAAGACTCAACAAAGCCTCGGTCAAACAGCAGGTTCAACCAGAAACCTAATCTCGCAGCAAGAGGTGGTCTACGGCAAGTCTACAGATTACAGCGATGACTCAACACGAAAGCTTTCTTTTCCCCTTTCGCCATTGTCGATCGCACACCAGCGATCGACCTCCAAATCAGACTGGCTAGTACCGATATAGACTCCATGCCACCGACAATACAACTACCCCATGTTTTACCATCAAATAACGGTTCCTTTTCCACCAGCTCTCTACTTTTTATGGTTTCCTTTCCTTCCTTAGTCTGGAAACGACATACCTTGCAGGGACAAGAAAAGAACTTGCCGAGACAGGTTCAAAGAAGCAGCCAAGCTGAGCGAAGAGATATAAGGCCGTTCAAAACATTTGCCGCAAAACAAGTGTCATGGTGATATAGTCAGTGATGATTTGCAAGTATACTTGGAAGAGAATGGGGGAAGGGGGTGGGGAGCAAGCTGCTGCTCATTTCTCTTTACCCTCAAACTCCTAGCGAAACATTATTCCACCATCACCGTTTGTTTTCATGAAACCGAAATACTATTAATTTCTCTACCTGAACTTTAGTTCTTAAGGCATTTTTTGGGTTTTATTTTTTATTTTTCTTTTTGCTTGCCCCCAGCTAGAAGGCCTGATATACAGATAGGTATGAAAACTGGAGTACTTAGTCTATTTTTATTTTTATTTTTTTTTATTTGGCATAAAAGTTCAAGTTCTGTTATTATTATATATAGCCCACTTCACTTGAACTATGGAGCGGTCCTGCCACGGTAGGCAGGACCACTGCACCAAACCAACTGTGATTGCTATCAAAAGCTACAGGTGAGTCAAGCTTGCCGGCTTGACTCAGATCAGTGGTGTATATATGGTGATGGTGCTGGGGCGCTGCGCGCCAGTGCCATCACAGGTCCGACTTGAAATGGAGCGGGGAGGCCACAGTCGTGGAAAGAAGAAAGAAAATATAGACTTTCTAAAACACAAAAATACAGGGCTATTGTTAGATACAACTTAAATGCCTCTTTAAGACTGTTCGTACCAGTTATTCTCCGAATCTTTAATGGTCTTTCTTTCAAGGACATACTGACTAGGTACCTATCGACATCGTCTCACTCTTTTCTCAAGCCATCTCACTCTTCCCAAAGTTACTCATCACCACTTGAAGTAGAGAACCATCATGCTCTTTATACCGCCTACCCACCACCCTCACAAATTAAGCGCTCGCCCCGCTAGCCACCCGCAAGTAACAGTATCTTGGCCGTTCATAGGTAAGCTAAAACATTTCTTCTCGTGTTTGATCGCGCTGCTTGTTCCCAAATAAAGTCCCGAGTTTCCGCAAGTTGCCTTTCTCCCATTTTACAACTAAGGACTTTTACTAGCAGCCCCACTGATAACCAAGTTCTGAAGCATATATCCCATTTACCGTGCCAGTCTCGCTTTACCGAAAGTGACACCCACACACATAGCTATAAAAGGATCCTAGTAAAACTAACATATTCAGACACTAAACAATATGAGCCTTCCACACACCGTGAATAAAAGCACAGAAGAATAAGAGGCTGCTGCTATCTAAAAGATAGTTTCTGGGTGACAGTTAGGTCTGTAGGCATCCAAAAGAGAGCCAGGGTGAGAGTGGGGTGAGTTGACGAGCAAGCCCTATGGAGTTCACGATTGTAGACTCGGAGAGGAATAAGAATACCCCAGGTGACCAACAAAAAAGATTTTGTGACATGTCAAGAAAGGTCATAGCATCTCACCCAGTATGTAAGAAACATGAGATCATGGTGATGATAATACCAAGATGGAATGTATGCAGGCCATTCTGGAAGGGGTATAGAACTCAGAGGGCAGAGAGCCGACCAGAAAATAGTACTGAGATGGGTAATCATCATGAAAGAACTGTTGAAGGTGATGTGATTAGCCCTCAAAGTTATCGAGGTTCGGTAAGATGGGTGGTTATCGGTTATCCGACCTTTGGAGGGGAAGCTTGGAGGCAGCCGATCACGCCCCTCTTTTCTGCTCCCAAATCTTCTTTTCAAAATATTCTGGTTTTGAGAGCTACCCCTCCCCTCCATGTAAAAGTCAGATGAATGGATGTGGCATGGAGCACGACAGAATAAGCGGGCAACGGACCGTGACAACCACATAAAACTGCCACCCTCCATCATGTCTTCGTCTGCTTTTCCTCTGCCCTACTGTCTGACCCTCGATCGATCCCTTTCTGGGGGGCTAGACATGGTCGTGACATGGCAAATCTGCAAGCTTCCCCGCGATGGTGTGGCTCGCGTGGTTTCATAGGCAGGGTTGCAGGGCAGAAATTAGGTTGCAGTTCCTGTTTACCTATGATTATGTGATTGAACCTGTGAGTGACATTGTGCTACCGTAAAAGACCAAAGAGTGAAAAATCCGAGCATAAACAGCTGCGCTCCGTCCAGTGCAAGGTGCTAAAGAGATAAACACTGGGCGAGATGTTGAACAGCGTGGACAAGAGGAGCAAGCCACTTGCTTAGACCGGTCAAGACGAGCCAGTCATCGAGACGTTTCTTGATCAGGAGGAATTTGGGCCGAGTGTGGGTTGTTGTCGAGGACGGGAAGCCAGAGTTGAAATGTGCCGTACATTCTATGTGTTCAAACCACCTTCTGTTGCCACGGTCCTGTTCGAGATGGGGGAACAAACGGCTGCCGGTGGACGGAGATGCCCACTACTAATACCTTAGACATTTCTCGAGTCAGCCAATTATCCGCCACGGTGGCCCTCCCTCTCTGCCGCTTTCCATCGGGAAATCAAGATCGGATGGAAGTGATTATACTGTGAAGGCAGTGACTACCAGTTTTACGAGCATAACCTCAGCTCCTAAGGCATATCTTTTCTTGCGCCGGTCAGCCTGAGAGGCAGACGGAGGTGTGATCCCGTGGGCATCCCGTGTCCCTCCCTTCCGAAGGATCAGATCAGCCGGCAACATACAGAGCGAGTCTCGGATAGTGTGCACACAAGTGTTTGAAGATGTAAAATAAATATAATTTGTTCGTCGGTCGTGGGGGAGAACTGGGCCAATCCGATAACACAATAGCCGAGGCATGACTCTTTTATTCCCCAGGTGAGAAAGTTACACACACATTCATGGACTTGAGGGTTGCTATCAGGGACAGTGAGAAAGCGCATGATGGTTACACAGGAGGCTCAGTGTGTGTGTGCTGCCGTTGATGTTGCTGCCCATTGCCTTACCAGTGGGTGAGTGCATCGTGTTTGCTGTCGAGGGTAGCCTATCATGTTCAAGATTGCGAGACGTCATGTGGTGATGATGCCGTTCACCGACGACGCCCCTCCCCCATCCGACTCACTCGCTCCTGCCCCTAAAAGATAAAACGGCGTCCTGCCATCATTGAGGAATCAGTAATGTCGATGGAAAAAGGCGGACAAGCCTCATCACATGCTTCCTCGTGCCTGCGGCCTGCCTGGCACTATCTTGTGTCAAAGAGGACCCTGAGGCGTCGGGTGTACCGGTCGTGGCTTCCTTATCTTGGTCGCCGGCGCCATCCATTGCCATAATTAAGGTTTTCCAGTGCGGAGAAACCCATTGCACAAAATACCGCTGCTCTTTCCCCTCCTCCCCATCTCCCTCTGTCTCCTCTTCTCATCCTCTCCTTCTCGTTCATATCAGGAGCAGGCATTATCTTGGGATCCGGAGCGCCCTCACACATCCGCAGCCATGGGAAAGACTCAACGCCTGACCCCCGCTTGGGATAGGGACAGGTCAGACTTTGACAAGTTTGAGCTCAATCTCAAGCTCTGGAGCTACATCCAGCCTGACGAAGTCTTGGCCATCACCGACAAAGTAGCCAACTTCCTGAGAGACAGAAACTGGGGTCTGCTTGTTAACTGGAAAATCACAACTCGAGAGCCTACTCCCGAGGTTCCCATTGCACCCTTACCTGGTCGGGAAGGCCTGGCCTATGTCGCCCTCAACGTAAGTTTCGAGCTCTCCAAGGCCCGTCAAGCAAAAACTAACCTGATGTCATGTCAGCTTGTCTTCACAACTACCGATGGCGGCTCCGAGAAGCTCTCAAATGAGAGCAATTGCCGTTTGTACTACAAGAACTTGACTAACCTCCTCTTATGGCCCAGTTTTGAGGCGTCAAGCAAGAAGATCGGGATCGACTTCGTAACATGGCACCTTGAACCAAGCTGGGGCTGGTCCACTGCATTTTCTCGATACGGGCTCAAGGGTTGGTCACGACAGCCCACCAAGAAGGAACAGAAGCTCCCAGCTTATTGCATTGGATACGCTCTGCGTGATGTAAGTCGATATTGGTGTGCGTTGAGCTAATTCCGTATGCACTATGCTGACTTTGAATGCTCGCCACAGCTCACTACCCTTCATGGGCTTTCTGACCGGGATATGTCTCACGACTCTTGTCCCAAGGGCGCCGCGCTCGAGTGCATCAAGCACCTCTTTCGGAAGGCTCAACAAGAGCTTGCCGAGGTCCGCCAGGCTGCTAGCAGCTCATTGAGGCAGCGGTTCGCTGTGAACTGCAACGGGTGTCCGTGTGCCGAGGAGGAGAACGTGCAGGTTCTTATTGAGGAGAACATCCAACACACTCTTGCAACCAACCAGTCGATCAAGGCCATCACCGATATTCTGAATCGGAATGTTGGCCTTGGTCGCAGCCGGTTCTTCCTCATGCGCATCCTTCGGAGATTGTTCAACCGGCCCAAGTACCTGAATATGGTCATCACCGACAATGCCTTTAAGAATAAGCAGCAAACGAGTAGGTTTTGCATATCCAGGACAGGATAGCATCATGTACTGATTCGCATTGCGCAGTGGATGGTGATGCCTCCTACCTCACGTCCATGTCCAGGACTATGGCGGGCCACATTCGCCTTAGGAGTACTGCTAAGCGGTATGAATGGTGGAATCTTCTTCTGTGTGCATTTATTTGCTGACTGGAAAATAGGCACAACCTCCAAGACCAGGTCCGCAAGGCCGCCCCAGGGACTCTCGAACATACCCAGCTTATGCGCTACTTTGGACTGGTGGCTGCGCGCGTCGGTGAGCAGGCTCAACATGACGCCGCTCTCGACAAAGTTGGCGGCCGTTTTTTCAACGCATTTGATGACGTTGTGAAGGACATTGAGGCTCTGATCCAGGTGCTGGATAATGAGTATGCTGAAAAGGGCGAGAATATGTTCAAGAAGAAGAGGAAGGCCGTTCCCGAGGGCACACCACGGTGTTTGTTGGAGAAGGCGGCCCTGAATGAGAAGCTGTACAAGCTGGAAAACGGCTCGGACTCGGAGCTGGACGCGGAGTACAATGAGAAGTATTGATTTTGGGACTGGCTATCTTTATTTACCGGGCTAGCTTTGAGTTGACATGTACAAGAGGAGCCAGAGGGGAGGATTGAAGAAGTCCGGCTGCTCGTGCTGACAAGCCTGGGCGATGAGCATATTCGTTGCTACTCATCTCAACTGAAGATATGGAGGCCGCACTAGCAATAGCACCTCTCATTTCATTATCATTTCTGGGACCGGAGACAACGGCATGGCTTATCATGTCCACTCAAGATTATTAGTTTTTGTTACACTCTCTTAGTGATCTGGCGCCTTGAATGTGTTTCCACCACCAACCCTTTCCATACAAATTAGTTTTCCTGTTCCTGTCTCCCTGACGTCTTGAGCCCTGAGAGTATGCTTGTACAACTTGGCAGCCTCTGCGTCCCTTGTGAAAAGCAACAATCGTCTCAGGTGCTCATCCCATTCCGAAACTATTTCGTCCAGGCAAGCCATCATGAATCTCGCCAGCCCCTTGCCTTGATGGGCCGGAAGGACGTAGACGTCAGTGAGATAGGCAAAGGTGAGCTGGTCGGTTATCAGGCGCGCGAAGCCGACTAGTTCTTGCTCTGAGTTGTCTGATGTTAGTTGGTGCTCAGGATAGGATGTGGTAAAGTGAATTACCATGATAGAGGCTCAAGCAAAGGGAGTTTTGGATGAGAGTCTGGAGCTGAGCGTGGGTGAGGGGTTTGGACCAGTAGATGAACTCTGAGGCAAAGGCGGCGGAGAGGGCTTCGAGGGGGATGAGGGTTGGGTCGGTTGAACAAGTGTATGTTGTTGTTGTGGCTGAGGGGGAGGTGGCGGTGGTGGTGACGATTTTGGTCCATGTTTTGTGCTGCTGAGTAGGGGAGCCCATTTTTTGGGGGGGGGGGGGGAATATTGGGGCTGAGACTTGGGGAATGAAACAAGAACAGATTTTGGGATGGAAGATGAAATAGAAATAGGGTTGAGGATGAAAAAGTTTCAATAAAAGTCGAGATGAAATAGAAGCGAGATGAGGGATAAATATTGAAGGGACGATTGAGTATAAAAATGTGAGAGTTTGGTAAAGAAGACTTGAAGATCTTTCTAATATATGAAATATAAGATGAAATGATACTGAAAGAGTCACACACAAGAAGGGTTGAATGGATACGCCCTAAGGTTGACAAGGGAAGATGAGTGGCTAGGGGATGGATCTGCAAAGTGATAAAATCATGCATGATAACGTTAGTAGAGATGTTCTGGAACCCATATTCCGAGTGTTTCCCGCCAGCCGGGACGGGCCGTTGTGACTCACTCTAAACACCGGCATCGGGCCAACAAAGCCCAGAGGCTTACAACCCGCCATGGACCTTTTAGTTTCGGCCCGGCGGTGTCTTGGCAGGTATCTGCCAGCGGCAGTGAGGTTGACGAAGCATGGATATGGTGGCGTAAGCATCATGAAAAAAAACAAAGAAAAAAAAAGGATAACCAGCTTATGCGGTCAAGAAGAAACAAAGTAATTATTGTTATGATTACTTCCATGACAGCAGTGACACAAGCCAATTATTTTATCCATACACTACATCCAAAAGGTATCAAAGCCCCAACCCCTCCACCTGTCCCAAAAACTCACTCCTCACCCCCCTCAACAGCCCCTCCACATCAACCCCATTCAAATACTTCTCGCTCACCCCCGTGTTCACCCTCTTCTTCAGCAGCTCCTTCAGCTCCCACCTCCACTTTTGCACCTCCTGCTTCCCCACCTCCCTCGCCTCCCTCTCCTTCTGCTTCTTCCCGCTGCCCTTCCCCTTCCACGACCCCACCTTCTCAAACTCATCCTCGTCCAGCTCGATGCCTAGCTCCTCCGCCGCATTCTTCAGCCAGTCATCCTCCTTCGCGCCCTTTTCCTTGGCGATGGTCGTCTCGGTGATCTTCTTGGAGAGAGTCACGCGGGGCTTGAGGTGGGACACCAGCCGCCGGTCGATATCGATTGTTTGAACGCCCAAAAGATCCTTTTTAGACTTGCCGCTGGCCGCGGCGGCGGAGGCGTGGACCTTGGCAATGAGGCGCTGGGTCGGGATGTCCTCTTTGGGACCGCAGAGCATGATGGAAACACCAGACTGGGTCGCGCGCGCGGTGCGGCCGGAGCGGTGGACGTAGTCGTCTGCGCTGCGGGGGACGTGGTAGTGGATTACGAGGTCAACGTTGGGGATGTCGAGACCGCGTGCGGCGACGTCGGTTGCCACCAGGATAGGGGCCTGGATGGAGGAACCAGGGTTGGCGTTTGTGGGCGGGTCTGCCTTGAACTTTTCGAGGGAGCGAAGACGAGCTTTTTGCTCCATGTCGGAGTGGAGTGAAATGGCAGGGAGGTTGAGATTTTGGAGGAACGGCGTGAGGCGGCGGACGGTGTTGATCGCGTTTGTGAACACGAGAGCACGGCGGGTGGGTTGCAGGAGAAGAACGGCGTAGAGATAGAGGTCTTTCTCGAGGTCACCGCAGTGGATAAGGCCCTCTTTCAACCTGTCGGCCATTTGGGAAACGGGGTTGGCGTCGATGAATTTGGGCTTGGCCTCGCGGAAGTTGAGTTTCTTGAGCAAATGCTCGAGGGATTCGGCTTCTCCCATGAGGTTAAAGCGGGCCTTGCCGGCAAGCTTCTGCTGGAGCGCCTTGTTGAAGGTGGCGGAGAAGACCAAGGTTTGGCGGTGATGCTTAGGGATAGGCTCTTCGTCGGAATCTGAGTCTTCGTCGGCCTCTTCCCCTGGGCGGGTCCGGTCCAAGGCCTTGATGATGTCCTCTGCTTCCTTGAATTGGCCATCCTTGAGCAGGCGATCGGCCTCATCCACCACGAGGAAGTCAATAGCCCTGATCGAATTCATAATTGAAGTTTCTGTGCTGATAACCTCCCACAGACGGCCAGGTGTTCCAATGATGATGTCTGCCTTCTCCAGCTGCCTCAGCTGTTTCTGAATCGCCAAACCACCAGTGACGGAGCAAATGTAGGGTGAGTCGGTAAGGCCATCGCAAAGCTTCTTCAAATGATCGGAAATCTGATGTGCCAGTTCTCTTGTTGGCGAAAGGATCATGGCAACCGGGTGTTTCTTCCCGTCCTGCTTTCCCTCTGCCCGCTTGGCAAGCCAGCTTTCCACGATGGGAATCCCAAAGGCCAAGGTCTTTCCAGAACCCGTGGACGCTTTCCCGATAACGTCGTGGCCATCTATGATCTCCGGGATAGCCCGTGCTTGAATCGGTGTTGGCTTGCTGAATCTGAGGTTTCCAATCGCTGCTAGCATGTCTGATGACAGCTCAAGCGGCGCCCATTCTGATGTATCAACATCCTCCTCTGGCTCGACGTCAGGTAGTGTGTCGATGCTGGTAAACAGATTCGAGACCAATTCGGGGTCCTCTGTAGGTTGTGGCACTGGTTTCTTGTGCTCCTTTGCATCTTTCTTTCCATCCTTGGGCTCTTTTTTTGATTCCTTGACCTCCTTCTTCTTGGCCTTGGGCTCCTTCTTTTGGCCCTTAGCCTTCGTCTCTACAGGGGTCGACTCCATCTCAGGTGTGTCGTCGAATCCTTCAAATTCTTCCCCATCGTCCTCATCCTTCTTATCGGCCTTGCCTTTTGGCACAGCAGCCACCTGAGATAAGCATAAGTAGGATTTCCTTTGTATCTTGCATGTATATGGATTACAGAAGCCCGGTGCTGAAGTGTAATGATTCGAACTCACAAACTTGACAACATCACCCTCTCTAACAACCTCGACGCCCTGGATTTCTTCCAGGCCGTAGAAACCCTCGGCGTCATCGAACATTTCGGGAACTTCCACAGTCTGCCATGGCAGCTCATCGACCGGCACAACTCTTTTATCGGTCTTTTGGCGCTTTGTGCCGGCCTTGGATTGTGAGCGTTTGGCCTGCGGCTGCTCGCCGGAGTGCTTCCTCTTCTTGTCAAACGCCATTGTGCGAGGCTGGCAGAATTGTGAGCGCGAAACTCATGCAAAAGACTAAGAATGGGGATCGGGAATGGTGAATGATATTGTAAAAAGCCAATGAGAACATGAAGGAATAAGAACACTGTCCATGAAAAGACAAGAGTGTCACGTACCTGTTGATGTGTTTGGAGATGTGATGTTGAAGGTGAAGTAAATGACCCCTGCAAGAAAGTAAAAAAAATCATTGATGGGAAACTTACAACTGGCGGGGACCCACTTATTTCCAGCAACGTCAACCCAACTGCTGGACCGTGAACAGAGGAGCATTTCTCTCTGCTTGAAACGTCAAATTATGGTTGGTAGAGCAAATCAAACTCAAGTCGTCAATGGGATATGCGCTGATGACCTCTTTCCAATTTCCGGACGAGCACCTGAATACCGAACCAGGAACCTTGAGAACCCTAACCCCCGGTGTTCCCTCACCGCCTGCTTGATAAAGCTAGCTGAAATTTCAGGTACTGCGTTACACCACTGCCTGCCCCGCGATGCACTGAATTTGGCATCAAAAAAGTTCGATTCAAGCCTTCATCAAGCACTCATACAAAGTTACCGCCAGCTTCGTGAGAAGGCAAGCCTGACCGGACCAGATTCTGATTCTCCTCATCACATTTATTCATTTGGACAAAGCTGAAATATCCCGAGATCGTTAACATCAACACCCAAAGCCAACACTCATCCCCTGGGCGACACATCGCGGGGTTCATCGTTTCTGCCAGAATGGGAAAATCGTCCAAAGACAAGCGCGATGCCTACTATCGGCTCGCCAAAGAACAAGGCTGGCGTGCCCGGAGTGCCTTCAAGCTTCTCCAACTGGATGAAGGTATGTTCAAGGGGCAGGAATGTGAACAGCAAACTGACATGTGCCCCAGAGTTCAACCTCTTTGAAAATGTTACCAGAGTTGTAGACCTTTGCGCTGCCCCTGGCAGTTGGTCTCAGGTCCTCTCCAGAGTCCTAATTAAAAACGAGAAATTCGGCCGGTGTGCCTGGGAAGACCGTGAAGCCAAGTTCCGCCAGAGAATGCTCAACGCCATTCCCTCAGAATCTACCGACAGTCAACAACAAGAAGAGAGGCAAGACTTTGAGATGACCAACAGTCAAGACGAATCCAGCAATAGGTCAGATGTCAAGATCGTTTCCATTGATCTCCAGCCCATCAGTCCCCTTCCTGGTGTCATCACCCTCCGAGCCGACATCACACACCCCGCCACCGTCCCCCTTCTTCTGAAAGCCCTCGACCCGTCCTACGACCCTGAAGCATCTGCAAACCAGCAGGCTCAGCATCCAGTCGATCTTGTTATAAGCGACGGTGCGCCCGACGTTACTGGTCTCCACGACCTCGACATCTACGTCCAATCTCAGCTTCTCTTCGCCGCCCTCAACCTCGCTCTCTGCGTGTTAAAACCAGGCGGCAAGTTCGTCGCCAAGATCTTTCGCGGCCGCAACGTTGACCTCCTTTATGCCCAGCTCAAGGTCTTTTTCGAGAAAGTCTACGTCGCCAAGCCAAGGTCTTCCCGCGCAAGCAGTGTGGAAGCATTCATCGTCTGCATCAACTTCCAGCCTCCAGAGGGATTCAAGGCCAGCTTGGAGGAGCCATTGGGTGTAGGTAGTCGGCTGTCTGAGCTGCAACAGCAACAGCAAGACTCCATTTGTCAGTCTGGGCCATCAAAAGCGGGCGATGATGGCATCACCGAAGTGATCCCCGAGGACCTATCTGGAAGCGACAACAAGTACAGATGGGTAGCCCCGTTCGTTGCCTGTGGCGACCTCTCGGCATTTGATTCCGATGCCTCGTATAAGCTTGCGGCTGGCCATATTTCTCTGCCTCCGGTGCAACCACCTACCGCGCCGCCTTATAAACGGGCGATTGAACTGAGAAGGCAGAATGGGGGTGCGTATGGGAAGCCAGTAGTTTCCAAATAGTTGCGCCAAATACATGTTGCGTTACCGGCCGAGGTGACCACTCCGCTTGCTCAGTGATTGTTCCAGCATTTTCAACCTCCTTCTCGTCTCTTGATTGCCACGCTTGCAACATGGTGGATTCTTCACATGATCAGAACGCAACGTAAGGTCATCGCCACCGACCTGATCGAGGTACACTTTGTTTGAGATGAGGGGACCAATGGAGGGGTTTCTGCCTAGACTAAGACAGACACCGCCTCTTAAAAGATGTCGACGGGGAGGGGTGCATGGAGAAACACATTTCCCATGTTCTTTCCCATGTTTGTTGGGAGCCGGACCTGGACCTGGGCTGCTCGATTCTCCTAGTGCGATCTGCTCGTCGACCTTCTTATCTTCTTAATCATAGACTGCAAGGCTCTTGCTGTTCTCTGTCTCACGCGAACTTTCTACACTCCGTCATGCTCGTCAATGGCACTGTGGTGGTTCTCCACATCTTCACATGCTGGATAGGGAGCCAGAGCTTGAGAATTCCGTCAGATTCTCAAAAATTGTGGAAGGTTTGGTGCCCGGCCGGCCTTTGTCCTCTTGGATTTCCAGGTTCCCCACTGTCTTAGTCGTTGGGCAAGATAAGACCAGTCCGTCTCAGTCTTTGGCATCTGTGGCGGGTCCGGAAGGATAGCCACCTTCCCCGAGGCCGCCTTCCGTCGAAACAAGCTCCCGCAAGAGACACGGAAGCACGCGGATGCTGGGAGCCGTCTCAGAATGCACTGAAACATCCACTCCTCACAGTATGCACAATTCTTAACCATTCGGGAGCAGCTTTAATGGGATCATCAGCCCTACAGCGATCCAGTCGACTCTGTTGATCTTGACTCCAGACTTTCGACATGAAGAAAGGTCACGACCGAGAATGTCGGGGATGTCGGAAAACAGAAGAGCAGCATGAAGGGGCAATGAGAGCAAACGGGGAAGAGACAACCCAGTACTCATATGAGACTGCGGAACTCTTGCTATAATACTTAGGCAGGTCATCTATCCCCGCCTCTTCCAGATATTCAACTTCACTACCACTTACCTCATCTACACACTCACCGTTGGGGCACTAGCAGGAGCGAACTGGATCCAGCCCAAGCCACGGCCATCTCACTTCGTCCAGGGTCCGGCTCAGTCCAAAAGCGATGGCTCAGAATCCAAATCACAGTACAGCTTTCCTAGGCCGTAGAGCACGGGCAAAAGAATTTATCAAGAAGCCTTTCAAGAAAATCTTCATCAAGCCCGGCTTATTTTTGGCCTTCACCCAGCAACAGCAACTATCATCTTCCACCCAACAATCAAGCACATCTTTTGCCCAACCGACATCTTTACCCCACCACGGAGAGCCGACTTCTCGGTCGCCTCAGCAGCTGTCCTCTTTATACAGCAGGCGGCGATTTTCACCTACTGGACAGCTCATCCGGGGTTTCTTTGACGAGTCCTCCTCTTCTTCCAGTCTGCAACTCGCATATTCCAGCACCCAGCTGTCGAAATCTTCCACCACCCAACCATCCTCTCAATTCCCCGACCAGCACCAAGCTTCTCCCTCCAAAGAACAGCCAGGTTCGATCTCCGCATCTCACACAGCTCATTCCACCGAGCAATTCCACACATTCCCACACCACCAGCATCAGGCACCCCACAAGTTCCAGCCAAGACTTTCCCAGATTTCATTCCGAAAGCCTTCAGTCACCATGTCTGGCTCAGTGTCCCTCCTGATTGAGGAGACGCACGAGTTCAAGAATCTCCCCGCAGTTGAGAGGGCAAATGCATTCATCAAGCATGTCGTCTTTGAAGAGAACAAGGAGTTGTCGGAGGAGAAGGCGAATCACATCAAGATCAAGTGTGACAAGACGTGGGCCGAGCTTGTCGACCTTGGCACATTCAACGAGACGGACGGTACGCAGCAGTGCCAAAAGCTTGTCAGGGCGCCAGTCATCGGCGAGGAAATATGCCACAAGCTGTGGCTCAGGCTGGCTAATATTGCCCGAAAAGGAAATTACACCAACGAGGTAACTAATTTGGACGCGGCGAGATCCAACCTCCTTATTGAAGGCAAAGCGGAGGCCTTGCGGAAGAAGGCAGCCGAGAAGGCCAACAAGGACGCGGCCAAAAAGAAGGCAAAGGAGAACAGGCGGGCTTCAGAGTCGGTCTCGCCGAAGGAAGGATCGGCTACGTCGGTGTTGTCCAAGTTGCGTCGGGCTTCAGGGTCGGCCTCGTCAAAGGAAGGACCGGCCACGTCGGTGTTCTCCAAGTTGCGTCTTTCCCCTAGGCCCAAGACTGAGCCTGGGGCTGGGAAGAAGGCAGGAGAGGGAGAGGTTCCCAAGGACAAGGCACCGTTTTGGCAGGCTCCGGATCCGCACAAGCCCAAGCTTCCGCCGCCTGAGATGGCGGTTAAAGACACCCCAATTCCTGACGGGAAGTTGGCTCAGCTGGAGGGCGATAAGGAGGCCATTGAACCGCTGCTTTCACCTGGGAGGAAGACGGTGGTCTTTGCTAATGAGTTGGCTACCGCAAAAAAGGAAGGGGAGTCTAGCAGAAGGAATAGGGGGGCCGCTGCGGGGAGCGACTTGGAAGAGACGACTGCCAAGGACGCTGAGAATAAGAACAAGCAAAAGGCAACTGAGGTCAAGGAATCACGCCCAAAAAATGCTAGAAGCAGGAGTTTTTCGGGTCGTTTGTCCAGCACAGGAAGTAGGTTTTCTTATGGGCTCGGTAGCGGGATCTCCAAGGACCTAAAGGATGAAAAACCTAGGAAGAAGTCAATCTGAAGGGCGTAGGGGAGATATGGAACCAAGACTCATGAGTGGAGGTGACCAGAGCATCGTTGGGGATTTTGAAAGCTTCAGCGTCCTAGTTAGCATCAATCAGCGTTGGTAATGAAAATTCCATTTGGCTTATTTTCAGGTTCTGGGTTTCATCTCACTGAGTGTCACGGCAGGCGTGGTGAAGTTGTCAAAACCAAGAAAGACAACCAATCATATGCTAATCAACACAGAAAAGCATGTGAAGAAAAGGAGCAGAAAAGGAGCAGAAAAGAGAGAAAAAGGGCACCCACAGCTAAAACCGACGGACAACCGTTGACGGTTCGGCTTCTGATAGGAGGTCCGAGATCAAAGGCGCTACGATAGATAGCTCAAAACAGAGCTCCATCTTGACCAACGGTACTGAACCATCTATGAGAGCTTCGAGTTTAAAAAAAGACTCCACGGAACACACTCAGCCCCCTCCAAGAAAACTTGTCCTTGTTCGTACAAGTCCCTCCCGGAGCAAAGACACCGTGGGTGTGTTGTGTTTCACAGGAGCCAAGCCCACCCGAACGAACCCAATCCGATGGAGTCGCCTCCTGTCCCCACTCTATATCTGGGGTAGCCCCACTTAGTATTTCATGATTGGCCCAGTACCCTGCAGCAGAGGGTAAGATAGACGTCAGGCAAAGAATTGCCCATGTTCAACAACCATTTTTTTGGTGATATTCTTTCAGATCTTTTCTCGATTATTACTCTTGTTCATACCACTTCCTGCCGCTGTCTGTTGCTTACTTGGGGACTGAGAAGCAAATTCATATTGGAGCGGGGAAAAGATTTGAGAACGAAGCGAGACACACACCCACGCACCGCGCAGGGTTGTACACCAAGTGCCGAATTCGACGGGAGAAGGGGCTGCTGGGTTCTAGGGATTTGTTTGCCAAGACATCGAATATTGAACGACCACTGGAGAGGTT
The DNA here is from genome assembly GCA_033296915.1 of Triangularia setosa. Lineage (NCBI taxonomy): Eukaryota > Fungi > Ascomycota > Sordariomycetes > Sordariales > Podosporaceae > Triangularia > Triangularia setosa. The sequence goes on along the minus strand of MU866101.1, from coordinate 52,371 downwards.
GTTTGTCTTTTGCTACTCTGGGGATTGAGAAGGGGAGGCCAATCGAAACGGATTGAACCAGAGCAGGAGGGAAACAGCAATCTCATCTCACCACGCCAAAACCCCTCGACACAATGTCCGAAGCCTACCCCGATGACGACCCCAGCCCATCATCACCCTACCCACCGGGGCCGTCCCGCCGCCTCGGTCACCACCCCCTCTCCTCCCTCGACAACACCCTTTCCCCCTCCATCTCCGACCTCAACCCCCGACCCCGCTCCCTACACTTGCTAGTAGCCTCCAACGGCCCCCGAGACGTCGCCTACGCCCAGACCATCGCCGTCCGGCTATCCAAAGAGTCCCAAATCACCACCCGCGCCATCGTCGACGACCTCACCCACCGCCTCGCGCAAGAAATCATGGTCCACCAAAACAAATCGCTGCTGGGCAAAGACACGGAGCAGCAAGCCTCGGAACTGATTGAATGGGCGGATTTGCTAGTGTTGGCTCCAATAGACGCCGACACGCTGGCGAAGATGATGGTGGGGATAGCGGATAATTTGTTGTTGCAAGTGTTACGGGGGTGGGACACGAGTAAACGGGTGCTGATGGTTCCCGGGATGACGAAGCAAATGTGGGAGGGCCCCGTGACGAGGAGGCAGATGGGAAAGCTGCACAGGAAGTGGGGGTGGGTAAGGGTGCTGCCGCCGGTGCTGTGGTGGTATGACGGGGGCAAGAGGGTGGTGGAGTGGGAGGGGTTCAACGACTTGTTGGGGATTATCAAGAACCAGGCGGACTTGCTAAAGGTGGGACATAATGTGGAGGTTGGGGTTTCGCAAGGGGTGGTGATAAGCAAGGGGGGGAACAAGAAGGTGAGGAATCAGCTGCCGCCGGAGCTGTGGAGTATGATTTTTGAGTTTTTGGGGGACTGGGAGCTGGCGACGAGTTTAGGGGTGTACACCACGTTGGAGATGCCCACGAGCGAGGGGTGGAGGAGGGAGCCGAGGGACAAGGGGGATGCGGTGGGGGTTTTTATGCACGAGCTGGAGTGGACGCTGTTGACGGCAGATACGGAGGAGATTTGCAAGAAGCTGGGGAAGGCTCCCGGGGCATTTCATGATTTGAGCGCGTTGGCGGTGCATTTGATTTTTAAATTCTCGCTGACCGGGGTGTTGACGTGGATCGAGGCGAACTCGCCGCATCTTTTCAAGTGTTTTGACGGCAAGACCATCCCGACGAAGGCGTCGGCTTACTATGGGCGGACGGATATTCTGGACTGGTGGGCAAAGAGCCCGAGTTTCTTGGAGAAGCAGTATGACAACGAGGCGGTGGACAAGGCGTCAATGAGGGGGTTCGTGCATGTGCTGGAGTGGTGGAGGAGGAGCGGGCTGCCGCTCAAGTACAGCGAGGCGGCGTTTGAGAGCGCGAGTTCAAAGGGGCACATACATGTGCTGGAGTGGTGGAGGGAGGCGAGCCTGCAGAACTCGGCGATTGCGCTGAAGCCGGGGAAGGCGCTTCTCGGGGCAGCGCAGTGGGGGCGGGTGGAGGTGATCAGGTGGTGGGAGGAGAGCGGGATACCGGTGGGACACCATGAGGCGGTCTGCAAGATGGCGAGCAGGTGGGGCCAGGTGGAGGTGCTGGAGTGCTGGAGGCAGCTGAGGGGGGATGACAAGCTGGAGTTTGACAATCAGATCCTGATGGAGGCGACGTATCATGCGCACATTCATGTGCTGGAGTGGTGGAGGAAGTATGCGCATGGGGAGCTGCCGGGGATGAATGGGACAAAGGGGAGGAGGGTGGAGTACAAGACTATGGATGTGGAGGAGGCGCTGGAGGATAGCCTGGGGGATCAGACGAAGGTTAGGAGGTGGTGGGCGGAGAATGGGTTGAATTTGGGGCTGGGGACTACCGAGTGGATGAGGATCAAGGCCTTGTGAGTTAGGAATGGGCAATTACAAGTAATTGAAGGTCATGCTGTGTCGCTTGAGCTGTCTTGTGGTGGCATGCTTCTAAAGGGTGACCATCGTAGAGGGCAGCCTGAAAGCATGGCCAGGTCTGACAGCTGATCACCATCCTACAATACATGTTAGCCACCTTTTGACGCCCATAAACTACAGACTCTGTGGAAGACGAGTCTGGGCGCTCTGGAGCCCCTTGAAGCCCCCGAGAGGCAAGGACACCAAGCCTCACATTCCTGCGCGCCGTCAAGTCTGTAAACCTGCAGCCCTGTCCGAGAAGCACAAGTTATGAAAACGACTAGTCCTTTCCTCGAAACCCATCCACCTCCCTGTGTTTTGCACAGCGTAGCCTGACTTGCAAAATGTGCCGCCATCTGAATCACCGCCGCGAAGTATGACACCGCCTCTACGCAATCTCATCCTGATACTCGCCACAGATATATCCCCCCTTTTTTTCTCACCCCGAACTCTCAGCGGAAGCAGCTTTCATTTAGGGCCCAGTTACTAAACGTGGTGATCTATTCGGTAACAGAAACAGAAGGGGTAGCGTCTCGGTGTTTGTCCAAAGCATTCCTTTTCTTTTGTCTATTATTTGATCCTGGTATAGTACACCAACATGCCCCATCTCTCGGACAACACTTGAAATCTTCCCTAAAGCGCTGCTGGTGTGTGACACACACTCGAGATCTTTGTTGACTTTGACACCCTTGATGCCGGGCTGAACCCCCCCACTTGTTGCCGCCAAAGGAAGCATGGAGCGAGGTCCTAAGAAGATAGAGAACATTCCAAAAGCCCTGATTGCCCAAGTGATGACGGGAGGGCGCTGGGCTAAAGAGCAAAAGATAGCCGTGGTGGCTGCTGCTAATAGGACACCCTCTGTGCCGCCCAAGAGCCTGGTAAAGAAAGCAGCAGGCCCTAGCCAAGACTGGTATACCTACCCCTTCTCTCCTTTTAACCTCTTAGCGAAGTAGCTTCATCTCAAAGTCACAGCCAACGTTACTAAACGATAAGGGCCGATGAAGTGACGCCACGCAGGACCTGCCTCCCCTTCCCTTTTGCGCCATCCTTTTTACTTCTTTTGAACACAAAAACGACGTGACGATAAGAAAAAAAAATACAGAATACTAAAGGCATCCCCTTCTTCTATCATTATTACAGCTGGGGTAATGTATCCTAACAAGAAATAGAATCTCGCAATCATGTGAAATAATGGAGCAGTGGTCAAGTAAACTTGGCCGGAGTGCTGGGTATCATCCTCTTCAAAACATCAATCTGCCTCGCCTGCCCCTTATTTTTGAGGTCTGCCACCCCCCGCTTGTCTATCCTTTTCATGCCGTTCGAGTAGATGACTGTGAAATCGGGGATGATTTCGCCAGCGGGGATCTCGGTGTGGGGAGTGAGTGTGCAGTGCTGTTTTGCCTGTCAATAACTAGCCCATTATCTGCTGATAGGATGACCAACCTTCCCAATAACTGCCCCCGCTCCAATTTTTGAGCCGACTCCTACTGTACTTCCCTCCCCAATAATGGTATTACCAGCCTCGATGGAGGCAGCTACTTCGACTGTTACGTAGTCTCCGAGGGTCACGGCTTGTTCGGTAACTTTGCCCGACGTTCCGAGGACACCGAGCATAGTGCGCTCGTGAACTACGCAGCGGCGACCGATGGTGATGCGGCCGGCGAGGGAGTCGAGTTTGGCGCGGGGGTGGATGACGGATTCGGAGGAGATGGTGATGAGGTTCGTGCCGGTGAGGAGGGCCGAGTCGGCGATTGTGATGGACGAGGAAAATTGGACTGGGGGTTTGGGGCCTGCGGAGACGGCGGGGAGGATGGAGTGGCGTTTGGAAGACATCTTTTGCTATTTGAATTGGGTGATGGTTTTCGGCGTTGGCTGTGTGTTGATCACTGGGACAGCAAGGCTGACATGGAATTATCGGGAGCTTGGGCGCAATGTGCACAGAGAACGAAGCCAGGCTCGGTACGCTGTAGGCTAGAAAGGGATGACATATTCAAATCACAAACTAATAAGAGCCGCACGCAGCTCCTCGTCGGTGAGGGCGTTGTGGGCAGTTCGAAGCTCAAGGCGCAAGGCTGACTGTTGTAATAAGTACGTCGAGGCTGTCAGTCGATGTGTTGTTCAGGGAACTTTTCAAAGCTCTCGGAGCTCCTCAGCAGAGAGCTTCCCCCACACTGCGTCAGCGATCTTGGCGGTTCTCGCCACAAGGCGGCCCAAGTGCCTGCCCGCCACACCCCGGTAAATTTCAGCCAATCACCAACGTTGCGAAACCAAATCTCAAGAAGCCGCTCACAATCGCTCAATTGAGGGAACGGACCAACCTCACTCCCCTCGTCGTCACGAACGAACCCCACGACGACCTCTCCCCGTCCCGGCCCATTGGCATCCCACCCCCTCTGTCTCTGCCGAGCAGAGACACGAATAGAATAGTCAAACATGCTGTCCCGTACCGCCGCGCCCACCAAGGCGTCGGCCAAGACCCTTACAACCGCTGTCGCCGCCACGACGCAACAACAATGCCGCTCCTTCGCTACGGTCCAGGACGGCGCTGCCCCTAAGCGCACCTACGGCGGCCTTCGCGACCAGGACCGCATCTTCCAGAACCTCTACGGCCGCTACCCTCCCGACCTTAAGCACGCCAAGAAGATGGGCGACTGGCACAAGACCAAGGAAATCCTGCTCAAGGGCCACGACTGGATCATTGGCGAGATCAAGGCCTCCGGTCTCCGTGGACGTGGTGGTGCCGGTTTCCCCTCTGGTCTGAAATGGGTGCGTTTGGAGCTTGAGAAACTCAATTCACTGTGAGAGAGAGACTAACGGTGCCATGCTATTGCAGTCGTTCATGAACTTCAAGGACTGGGACAAGGACAACAAGCCGAGATACCTGGTCGTCAACGCCGATGAGGGCGAGCCGGGGACCTGCAAGGATCGCGAGATTATGCGCAAGGACCCCCACAAGCTGGTGGAGGGCTGCTTGGTCGCTGGCCGTGCGATGAATGCTTCGGCTGCTTATATCTACATTCGTGGAGAGTTTATCCACGAGGCTGCCGTCCTCCAGAACGCCATCAACGAGGCGTATGCTGACGGTCTTATTGGCAAGAACGCTTGCGGTTCCGGATATGACTTTGATGTCTATGTTCACCGTGGTGGCGGTGCCTACGTCTGCGGCGAGGAGACCAGTCTGATTGAGTCCCTTGAGGGCAAGCCCGGCAAGCCCCGCTTGAAGCCTCCTTTTCCTGCCGCTGTCGGTCTTTTCGGTTGCCCTTCTACCGTCGCCAACGTCGAGACTGTTGCCGTTGCTCCCACCATCTGCCGTCGCGGTGGCAGCTGGTTCGCCGGCTTCGGCCGTGAGCGCAACCAGGGCACCAAGCTCTTCTGCATCAGCGGTCACGTCAACAACCCCTGCACCGTCGAGGAGGAGATGAGCATTCCTCTCCGGGAGCTTATCGACAAGCACTGCGGCGGTGTCCGTGGTGGTTGGGACAACCTCCTGGCTGTCATTCCCGGTGGTTCCTCCACTCCTATCCTCCCCAAGAGCATCTGCGACGACCAGCTCATGGACTTTGACGCTTTGAAGGACAGCCAGTCTGGTTTGGGCACTGCGGCTGTTATCGTCATGGACAAGAGCACCGATGTTGTCCGTGCTATCTCCCGTCTCAGCCACTTTTACCGCCACGAGTCTTGCGGCCAGTGCACTCCTTGCCGTGAAGGCAGCAAGTGGACTGAGCAGATCATGCAGAGATTTGAGAAGGGCCAGGGGCGCGAGCGTGAGATTGATATGTTGCAGGAGTTGACGAAGCAGGTTGAGGGTCACACTATTTGCGGTATGTCACCCCCCAATCGACAAAATTAAGTGATTCTATGGACTGACATGCTTCTAGCTTTGGGTGAGGCTTTTGCCTGGCCCATTCAGGGTCTTATCCGCCACTTCAGGCCAGAGCTGGAGGCGCGCATGCAAAAGTTTGCTCAAGAGAACGGTGGTGAGGCGCTTGCTGGTGGGTGGAAGCGTGATTCAAGGGAGAAGGGCGTGCTTGTCTCCCCTGGTATGTAAGGGTATAGAGGTGCATAGCTGCTGAAAGGCCTTAGATAAAAGGAGGCGAGAAGATTGGAATTGAGAGGGAATTGTTACAACCATTGTGTACATGTGCATCATACTCTTGTTGGACGGTATTGTATTTACATTGAAGCTTAGTAAGGAGGGGGGGGGGGGGGGGGGATTAAGTAAGGCAACAAATACATGTGTTGATTGAACATTTCCTGTGTAGCAACTGCTGGAAAGAAGTGAGGTTTTGACCCCTGACATCCCTTGCCGCAGTAAGGGGGCTGATTTGGGGGAGCTGAATGGACGCGCGCTAGGAAATGCACCAACCATTTACAGCAAAAACCAGCCGCCCAATTGAACGGATTTATGCCTGAAACTTGACAGCTCACCTCACGATCCATCATCAAAAAAGTTTCACCGACGCGGTTGCTTTGTTATATTTTGGCATCTTTTATCTCAACTTTCTGACGCCATTTTTCAAAAGACTATCTAAATTCCATTCTTTGCCAAGGACACATAGATCCCATTTCACTGCTTGGATCCATTACCTCGCTCGTAAACACACACCGCCAAGACCATCTTTTTTTGAATTACCCACTCTCACGTCTCTCTCACCATCAAAACAAACATCTCACAACCACATCAAAACATCATCACCTCACCCAATAACACACCAAATCATCGCGCGAGTCACGACAGCATCTCACCACCGTCACTCGTGACAAACCCTCTTCCGCAAAAAATGTCACAAAACACCTTTCACCAATTCATCAAGTTCTCCACCGACGCCTATGGCCTCGAGCGCACCCTCCGCTTCTTGCAATCTCTCACCCAGCTCTTACTATCCTACCCCTCCCTCCCCCTAGCCCTCCTCCCCTTTTTGGGGTTCCCCGCCGAGAAAATCCCCCGGAGTCTCTCCGCCCAAAAGAAATTCACGCTTTCCGAGCTCAAAAACCGGCTTTCGTTGGGGAGGAGGTATTTCCGCCTGTTTCGCTTCCTGGAGAGCTTCTCCCAGGCCTTTGACAAGTACATTGAAGCCACCGCCAAGTCAAAAGCCGAAGGGAAGAAGTCGTCGTCGTCGTCGTCGTCAGCAAAAAACAAAGCCAAGGCTGGGTTGGCAGTAGGGCTACTGCTGGGGGGTATAGGGCTGGAAAAATGGCTCGAGATCTTGTCAAAGGGGTTTAATGGGGTTTACTACTGCGCCGAGACGGCGACGTTTGTGGATGAGCTCAAGGTCAACGGTTTGGCCGTTTGGGGGAGGGAACTAGCCAAAAAGGTCATGAAAGAAGGCAACAGGATGTGGTTCTTCGCCTTGATCCTCGCCGTCCTGGCCGGGGGGTGGAAAGTGGCCAGGTTAGGCGGGGAGATTGCACAAACAAGAAGGGAGGTGAAGCATTTGGAAAAAGAAGTCAAGAGGGAAAGGTCCGGGTTGACATCTATTGTACGAGCCCCCCCGCCGCCGCCGCCGCCGCAATCAACGAGGGGAAAGGGGCAGCCCGGGGGGGGATGGGAAGAGCAACAGTGGCGAGACCAAGAAATGAGACTAGAACGGGTCAAGATGGGAGAGGCGAAGCTGGAGGAGCTGAGGGTGAAGCTGGATAGGCTGCTGGATACGAGGTATAAAGCCGGAAGGAGGGCGGTGGCGGACATATTGGATATGGCGGTGCCCGGGAAGGCGGTGGGGTGGGTGCCGTTTTCTACCGGGGTGGTGTCGGCGTTGATGCTGGGGAGTACTTGGCTGACAGGGTTGGAGGTTTGGGAGAAGTGCGGGGAGAGTGTTGCGAAGAGTGCGGCGAAGGGAGAGGCGAAGGCGAAGCCAAAGAGTGAGTGAGTTGGGGTGGGTAAATGGTGTGTATTATATGGACGGTGTAATGAAGCATGTTGGGGTCTGGAACGAAACATGAATGGCTATAAAAGCAACAAGACCCTATTTTAGACGTCATACTTGAATATAATCAAGACAAATTGGAAGTTCACCCTTGAAGAGGAAGCGGACATGAAAGGAAGGCTTTCTTTATAGCCAACCAACCTGCAGCTTTGTGAGTTTCTTCACAGCAACACAAAGCTCTGTAACTTACAATGTTTATTCACACAAATTCCCGATATCAATCACCCTTCAACCTAAATACCTTTTGACGCCATACCACCCACCCGCCACAGCCACAACCCCAACCCCCATATTCCTCAGCGTCCCCAATATGTACCTCCTCGCCAACCTCCTCTCATGCCCCCTCCCCCACCCAGCAGCAGCATTAACATGCGGAAACTTTTGTTCCCTCGGAACATCTTTTCCCAAGAACTCACAGTGCGACTCCCACCCATCCTCTACCATCCACTCCAGCAACCCTTCTTTGGGGACCAAACCCCGTATCATGGCGCAGTGCTCCCACACAACCCACCTCCTGTTCCCTCTGACATCCCTATTCACGTTCCCATCCAAAAACCTGAGCAGCCCCGGCCACATGAAGGGGAGATAAACATGACCAGAAACAGGGGCCGCTGGTCCAGGACATGAGCCAGAGGTGCCAGAGGGACTCGCCCCGGGCGATGGTGGTGGAAACACTCTGATGCCATGCGTCTTCGTCTTTGCGGTAGTTGAGCACAACTTTCGCGCTAGGATACGCTTGTGTAAGCTCCACAGCAAACACCGAGGCGGCGGCGTCAGTGACAGCGACGGAGTGGCCGATCAAGGGGTCAAAATCCTCGGCGATGAAGACAGTTTTGCCATCCAAAGGTCCGAACCACCTGTCTATGGCAATTAACTTTGCTGACGGCCAGGAAGAAAAAAGTGTACGATTCGGGAGCGGGGGGGGGCAAGAGTACTTTTTACGGCAGAGTTTGACCCATTGCTGGGCGTAGTTTGGTTCTTCATAGATGATGTCCCAGCCGTGAAAGGTGTGGCCGTAGCCTAGCCGGATGAGGGCGTGCTGGAGGGACTCAGTCCCGGAGCGGGGGAGGCCGACGCAGATTACTTCCAGGGGTTTGGTGCGCTTTCGGGGGGGAGGGGGAGGGAGGGCGTAGATGTAGTTTTCGAGGATGTACCAGATTGGGTTGCTGAGGGCTACCATTTTGGAAGGAGGGTCACTGTGGAAAATATAAAAAGGGGGGGGGAGGTCCATGGAAAAGAAGAACAAAGAATAATGTGCGACAGAGAAAATGAGAGACTGGTAAGGAATTGAAAAGATGAAAGGGATATATATATAATCAACAACGCAAAGCTTGTTAATGAAAACAGTCGGAATGAGCTCTGGCTGGATGAGTCGGTCTTGAGGTTTTGGTTGGCCAATGGCTTTGCTTTGAGTGTGTTACTTTTGAAGGTTGTATCATGTTGGGGCCTACTGACTGCCAAGATTGAAATTGAATATGTTCCATGTATATGATATACCTCATTGTCTACCAAAAAAGAAAAATCCAAGAATCCAAACTGTTGGCCCACTGCCCATCTTCTATAACATGCATCAAACCGATCCCCATCACCGGCGCCAACACTCCCCCGTGCACCATCGGTGCATGCGTTGTAAAGTTGTAATTCGCCTTGACGGTCCATTCATTCCCCCTTTCGATCCGGCCCGGGAGGGTGCAAGCGCCGACACTAGAAATATGGACAACTTGTCTTGGAGGCGTTGGATGTTCCTCCTCTTCCTCGTCGTGGTCATGATCGCCACCAAGTGTGGTTCCTTTACCCTTGCCTTTTCCTTTACCCTTTCCTTTGTTTTTGCCGTTCCCCTTCACCGGACCTCCCCAAAATTGCCTCCTGTCAACATGCCCCTCATGATCACCATGGCCACCCTCATCCGGAATGGAGATGTAACCATCTGACTCCCCATACCTCGCCTCCCCTTCACGGTCCCACTATTCTTCACAACCTCCAACCCCGTGGCCCCCGTCATGAACACGCCCCATGACAAACAATACATCTCCGCTGATGATACTCGTCCAGGCTGATTTCCTCTCCAACGTGAATTTATTCCCTGCTGACAAAGGGACTGGCACCGCACCAGCATTAGGCGAGCAAGTCCCGTCCAGATCCAGCCATATCGGCGCCACCTTCTTGAACCCAGCCTCGAATGACAGATCTGATAGCGGAACGAACTCGTGGTCGATGACGATAATATCGTCTTGGGACGTGTGAGCTGTGCTCATCAACTCTGGGAAGAAAAGCAGTAAGTCGTGAGGCTTGATAGAATACCCCGCCGGGGCTGTCCCATCAAGCGAGATCTTTGCCTCGGCGCGTTCATTCCCACTGGCGAAGATGATCTCTGCTCCTTCTGGGCAGATGGTGGAGGATTGAACCAAGTTTATGATTACCACGTGGTGAAGCCATAACCCGATGTTGGCGTTGGCGGCGGTGCCGTTGGGGCACAGCTTTGGCTGCGGTGAGATAGCAGTCGTAGCATGCCAGGTTGGTGCGAAAGTAAGTGGTCTGATGGCTGTTGTTTTCGTGGGTTGGTGGGGTGGTAAAGGGGCCGTGTTTGATTTGGAGGCGTCGTGGGTTGAGGTGAGGGAAGAACCTGGGTTCGAGGGGACTGATTTCGTAGCAGTAGTCACTCGCTGAAAAGTGTCAGTTGGTCTATGTACAGAAATATGGGAAGTGAGAGGGGGCTTACTGCATGGCTGGTAGGAATACGGGTCCGGATCACGAGCAACTAGGGCTGCGGCGGTTGCCCAGAGCATGGTTTGGATATCCCATGATGCCTTCATTTTGCCGGCGGGAGTCGTCCAAAACACCAAGAGCATAACCAACAAGAGAAAGAGAAGCCATGGGACGCGTCTTATAAGAATACAACATGTTTTTTCTGATTCTGACGTGGTGGTGGGGTATCGTCGGGGTTCAAGGTGAGACTGGCATGCAGCCATTGTGATGGTGCTTCTTCAATGCCAGCACCTCGACGACTGAGACGGAGACCTGTCTCGCCATTCTCCAATTACTGTCTAACATGCGGGGAAGTTCCAGTCCATTGTTTACGATCCCCATGCTGTCATCTCTGAACGGTGAAGCGTGTGGTGAAGCGAGAAATGTTGCATAGTTTTGTGAGCAACATGACTGGGAGGTTGTCTGATGATGCATGTTTAGGCCAAGGAGACTTGGAGGAATCCACGTTCGAGTGCCGAATCGCAAACTTGGCGCATCCGGTGATGTTGCAGTGAAATGAAGGTCTTATGGATGGATATAGTTGAGCTGAGTAAGTCTCTCTGGGCCTGGTCAGCTCTTGACGTGTCCGGCCGTGGCAACCGCGAGGATCTCTTTTTCGAAGCCTTCAACGGCGACAACTTGGATGCCTGCGTCTTGGAGGCTCGTCTTGCCCGTGTTTTCGGCGACAAAGGCCTCTGGCTCCAGGATGCCAACATAGACTGTCTTGATAGAACCGGCCAGTCTCTTGACTCTCTCCACACAAGGGAGGTTCCCGCTCAGCCGCTTGGAGCATGGCTCGACGGTGGTGTACAAGGCCAGGCTTGTTGATAAGACAGGCCCAAGACGCTCTTCGGATATACCATGTTTCTCGGCCAATTTGAGCAGACAGCATTGCTCGGCATGGGTGTTTCCGGGAAGCTCCAAGGTGTAACCGGTTGCGAGGATCTCGTTGGAGGATGTATCTACGATGACAGCTCCGACCCGATAGTTTGTTGGCTTTGGTGGTGACTTCTTGGCCTGCTCCAGAGCGAGCTGCATGTAGGCCTTGTGATCAGCTGGCTGGATGCCGGCCATGTTGAAGCTATCGAATTGGCTCTTTCCTAGCTTGTAAAAGAGGCTGAATAAAAGGAGATGATCCGTGACGGCTTCCAGCTTGCCAGTGAAGAGTGTGAGATGATAGCGTCGAGGGGGGCATCTGAGATCGGGCTTGGCAGCGGGAGATCTTACAGTTCCACCAGCCAGTGCGACACGGTGTAACTCGCAAATGCTCCACTCACACGGAATCAGCTGCTGACGCGACGCGTTTCGAGAATCCATTAAGCCCGGCTTATCATCAAGGCGATAACACCAGGAACAACTTTCAAGACATCGTCCCCAACAATTTGAACATTTGTCCGGATTCTTTTACCTGCTGTCTCTACCTTTTCCATCTCCCACCACAATTTTCAGAATGCCCCGCCCAAAACGCCCAGTCCACCCCTCCTCAGATTCCGAGTCTGACAGCGAGAGAGTCGACGACCTCACCACCGACGACCCTCCAACCATTGACCCCTACGAGGTCCTCTCCCTCGAACGCGACGCTGCCCCCGACCAAATAAAGTCAGCCTACCGCAAACATGCCCTCAAGTACCACCCTGACAAAGCCACGCCCGAGAACCAAACCTCCGCCAAGGAAAAGTTCCAGGAAATCGCCTTTGCCTACGCCATCCTCTCCGACCCCGTCCGCCGCAAGCGCTACGATGAAACCGGCTCCACCTCCGAAGCCGTCGTGGACTCGGAAGGATTCAGCTGGACAGAGTTCTACGCTGCGCAGTACCAAGACGCCATCTCTGAGGAGGCCATCGAGGCGTTCCGCAAAAAGTACAAGGGGTCCGAAGAGGAAAAAGAGGATCTGCTGACGGTATTCGAGGAGTTTGAGGGGGATATGGATGCCGTGTATGAGAATGTGATGTTGAGTGATGTCATGGAGGATGATGAGAGGTTTAGAAAGATCATTGACGAGGCGATTGAGCAAGGGGAGGTGGAGGGGTATAAGAAGTATATCAAGGAGACGAAGAAATCGAGGCAGCAGAGGCAGAAGAATGCGAAAAAGGAGGAGAAGGAGGCGGATGAGTTGGCGAAGGAGCTGGGGGTGTATGACAAGTTGAGGGGGAATGGGAAGGGAAAGAAGGGCGGGAAGAAGGAGGATGATCAGGCGGGGTTGGCGGCGTTGATTCAGAGGAACCAGAAGAATAGGGCGAATATGTTTGATCAGCTGGCGGAGAAGTATGGGGCGAAGCCGGAGAAGAAGGGGGGAAAGAGGAGGGCGGTGGAGGAGCCGGATATTGACGAGGAGGCTTTTCAGAAGCTGCAGGTGGATATGATGAAGAAGGCCAAGAAGAGGAAGGCCTAGCCTGGGTCTCTCTGGGACACGAGGGTATATGGGTTCTGGGCGTCATTTAATCACTGGGCATGGATATCGGGTCATGAGCACGGCGTTCACATAGGCTATTCGATGGGATCGATCAAGATCAACCACAGTGTTTCTGCGCTGTTTTTCTTCTTCAGCAGGGTCCTGTAGGGTCCTGTACACGAGACCAACTTCCCCAGATTTTGGGCCGACCTCACCAGTCCCGTGGAAGTGGATCCTTCATGTATGTCTTGAATTTCTTCCGTCAATGAGGGCACGTCAGGTAGTCATCTGGGCATATGCTGCTGTGCCAGTATATATGGCTGTGATTGGGCAGGTGGCGTCACCTGGTCAACCGACCAAGTCTTGGCAAATGTTGGGTTTCTGCCTGCGGGGTGTCGCGTTCTTTGAGAACTGCACGCGTCTGCCGGCCTGGAACAATGACCTTGAGCGTGCTACGGCCAGCTCCCTTTGATTAGCACAGAGCTACGGGTGCTCCCCAAAGTGGGTGAAGCCATCTACATCTTTTTTTTTCTATTTAATTTTTTAATTTTTTTTTCACAGCATCGACCATGGCTGACTCGGGAAGCGCGCCACCAGAATTGGTGTTCTACCCGCGGTACTGCTTCCACTTGTCGCCGACGATAGGCCGCTGGTGTCACTTGCGGGCCGCAGATATTGCGGCTCTGACGTTTAACCCAGGTTTTGAAGGTGTGTTTCCCTGCTGTTGTGTCGCAAACAGTTGCTGCCTCCTCGACTGGTCGCTAACGCTCGCTCGATAACCGGCCAGGTCAAGACATCTACTTCTACCTCAACCACCCCATCAAATGGGCGCGCATCGCCGGCGTCGTGGTCGCCATCCAGGAATTTGCTCACAGGATAATCTACACCATCGACGACAGCAGCGGTGCGACTATTGAATGCGTCGTCGCAACCGCTCCCCAGTTCCCAGCCGTCACCAACTACAAGAATCCCACAGACCCCAACACCTCGACCGACGGAAAGCCCCTTCCCAAAACCGACGGCCCTATCGATGTCGGTCACATAATCGACATCAAGGGCGTCATCTCCGTCTTCCGCAGCGTGAAACAAATCCGCGCCGAGAAGGTCGCCCATCTACGCACGACAGAGCAGGAGGCTGTATTTTGGGAAAAGATTGCGCTGCTGAGGAAGGAGGTGCTCTGCCGGCCGTGGGTACTCGATCCGAGCGAGGTTAGGAAGCTCAGGAGAGAAGAGGAGGGGATGGTCAAGAAACAGAGGCGGACGGGGCTTGAAAGGGTAAGTAAGAGGAGGAAATCGGACGAGGGCAGGGTGAAAAATGACGGTCGTGATCGGCTTCGACCATCGAGCAGGACGGGTCTCGAGAGAGAGCGCGCGCAGAGCGGTGGTGTGGTGGTGGCGGAGGTGGCGAAGGATGACCGCCACTCTCACCGCCACCGGACGGGACTCGAACGACGGGCCACTACGAGGGCGGTGGTGCAGGAGGAGGAGCCCGACAATCCTGATCGCCGTCACCGGAAGACGGGATTGGAACCGCAGCGCCGGCGGGGTGGTGATCATGATCGAAGTCTGGCCACCCGCTCGAGGCAACCGCTGGAAAGACCAGAGCTTGACGAGACAATGTCTAGCAGCCATGCTCGGCTCAGAAGTGGCTTGGAAAAGTGGAGTGTTCGGTCTAGAGCTCAGGAATCTGTTCCTAGCAATCATCAGTCCCGCCAGACTGGCCTTGAGCCACCAAGCTTCTTGGAGACTGCAGATGACACGACTCCGAGCACAAGTCGGTTGACTGGTCTTGAAAGACGACGCTCGTCGAGAAGGATTGAGCTCGGACCATCGAATACCGCGCAGGGCCCGAAGACCGGTCTGGAAAGGACGAGCAGCTCGAGGAGGCAAGATGCGGCAGGGGACGCTTGGACTGGGCTTGAAAGAGCGACAAGCCAACGTGCAGAAGGTGATGGTCATAAAACTGGTTTGGAAAGGCGAAGCAGTAGAGACCAGGAGAAGCAACCAAGTGCTCGCCATCGCTCTACTGGGCTGGAACCACGGAAACAAAGCCAGCAAAGCTCTGACCCCAGTCAACCCCGGATCACAGGCTTGGAAAGACAGAGCTCCAAAAGACCTCTGATGGAGAAGAGTTCCCAGAATTCCCAATCTGATCAGCAGCTACAAGAAGAAAGGTGTGAGCCCAAGACCACCATACTGCGCCCGAGTAGCATTAAAAGGCCCGACAGCCAGGTTTTGGTGAGGGGAAAGGGGAGGTTAACTGGGTTGGAGAGGGTGACAAAGCCGATCACAAGGAGCCCTCCTGTGACAGGCAAATACGACGCTCCGGGTCTGTAAGGGGTGAGAGCTCACAATACACACACCAAACACTGCAACAATAAGGTTTGCATCACTACAGACAGCGTGGCTGGCGCTGCTCATTACTTTACTCATAGCTCGGAGATATTACTGCGAGTGGAAGCTATTCTCACCAACCTGACCCCTCTTTGATCCCATGTAAGTCACCAGCAGGACACGCATGTTTGTTGACAGGCTGAATGTTTGCATCCATCTTCGTTCCACTGTCAACATCAACACCCAAGATGACCGATCCAGCTTTCCGGCCACAGCTAGTTTTTCTCTTGGGAGGTGATCTCTGCAGGCTTGGCGCCTAGGCCGCGCCTTAGTCATTCCGTTTTGCGAGGAAACCATTTGGTGAAGAAGTCTGGTTTTTCTTATTCATTTCGCCGCCTGGAGTCGTTGATACCAACCTCCCACATGGCAGCTGCTACAGCTTGGATCCTTGACGTACCCACATCTCCACCGGCGCGGGAATCGCCTGACAGGGAACGTCCTTCCTCGCGAATCTACAAATAACTCCACTCCAGTTCGATGAGAAGGCACCAAGAGCACGCAGTGGACACTCCAACTGCTGGAATGCTACCCTTTGTCTGCAAATCATCACTGACTGCCGTAGCTCTATTTTGACCGCGTTTGCAACCTAGACGCCGTCAGCTTCATCACCACCGCACCCCGCCGCCCCTACAACACCACTCAAGACCCTCGAAATACCTGGATCGCTCTTTTTTGATCATTTACACCACCACGCCGCCCTCAATCCCCTAAATCGAGTCATTTTCACCTTCTAGAGCTGTCTCGCTGGGCAGCTGAAACCCAGAACCTTGCCTCCCAGCCATTCCTTTGACTCTCGGTTCCACCGTGGGCATTCCAGCCTCAAGTCAACGACAGAATTATAACTCCATATATATAACAAAAGGTATGAATCTAATGTCTCGTTTTTACGGGTGCACAAAGACAGCAGACACGCGCTATCCCGCACATCATCACATCTCGCTTGTTGTCCACGCCTAGCCCATATTGTCTCTCTATACATAGCAGTGACGGAGAGACCGCCCAGGAATCCTGCTTCTGCTTTGGATCAGCTCGTTTCTTCCAGCTGTGGTCCAAGTGAGGCCCATGGAAGACATCTTTTCCAGGCGGGAAAGCCTTGTTATTATTATTTCTTGTTTTGTTCATTTATAGCCAAGTGGGCTCTGCTGTCACCGCTACCTCGCCCTCGCTGTCACCCACTTCCGATACCTCACTCCTCACGATGGAGCGGATGAATATCAAGATGAAGTTTTTGTTTGTGTGGCTGACCTTGCTTCAGGTCGTCCTAGCCCGTCCACCACCAGACGAAGCTCACGGCGGCCCGAGGTACCGGCCACGATCACGCCCCTGGCATCAACAGTGGAGGACAGTTACAGTCGCGGTTCAGGGTCAGGCGGCTACCACCAGCTATTCGACCTCAGCAGCTCCAAGCTCCACTGCAAGCAAGAGGAGCTATTCCATCGACTTTAGCTCCCCTGGCGGATGGACAGCGCTTTATCCACAGAAGCCTCCAGTCGTCAACTCGCGTGCGGCTTCCAGTTCTTCTGCGGAACAGACTATTCAGGTTATTTCCGAGGAGCCTGCTGAACCGGAGACCACTCTCTTTTCGGACGACACCACTCCCATCGGCCAACAACTACCGGACACTACCAGCTCGGAAGAGGTCATCACTCCAACCCCTGAAGTGACACAAACTCCTGAGGTCACACAACCTGTTGAAACCACCACCACCCAACCGACATCAACAACCGACCTTGGTGACATCAACACTGTCAGCGTGATCACCAGCGTCAACCCGTCGGAAACCCTTCAAATTTTGCCTACGGACGTGCCCATTGAGTCGACCAACACCGGCACAGTCGCCACTGACGTCCCTTCCTCAGGATACGTCACCTCGCAACCCATCATCACCTCTCCTATTCCCACCCCAACAGAGCTCATCTCTGCCACTGCCTCTGTCCCTTTAGGCCAGCCCTCTACACCCTCAGAAACAGTCAGCATGATTGTCCCCAACATCTTCGCGGCGCCCATCTCCACGGACCCGCCCCCGGGGAAGATCCCCCAGAGGAAGGACCACCCCGCCCCCAGGATTGGCATCAGGTCGTCTGGTCCTATTGGCACCAACAAATTTTACAACAACTTCTTCCTCGGCAACCAGACCTCGCCATCGTACCTCTTTCCCTATTCTGTCACATGGGCAAGAGGTGGAGGCGCCTCGGGGACGTGGGGCATGGCCATATCCCACGTGGAAGCCAACCAGCGCGTCTACGGCCAGAGCGATGCCAACTCAGGAGCGGCAAGATACTATATCAATCCTATCGGGATTCACTCCGTGTGTCTTTCCGCAAAGGAGCTTGGCCCGGAAACGGCGCTTACTAGTGACAACCTGACGGACTTTTCGTCGCTGGTCAGTCTGCGACCGAGTGCGAATGCCCAGCCAACAATTCAGTTCCCTCTTGTGCAAGGGGCTGGGTTTGTCACGGCTATTTACAATGGCGGGCAACCGCTGGTTCAGACGGGGATTTTCTTCAAGACTGTGACGAGAGCTGCGAAGGAGGCGAAGGATGGAGTGACGAAGTATAAATTGCATTTGGAGGATGGGAGCACGTGGTTGGTGTATGCCTATCACACCAAAGGGGAGGCGCTGAATTTGCAGGTGGTGAACAATGGACTTGCGCAGAGTACAAGGCCGTTTTATGGTATTGTGCAAGTTGCCAAGGCGAGTGACGGGGAGAGTGAGAAGGTGTATGATCAGGCGTGCGGGACGTATGCTACGGGGGTTGATTTGAGCGGGGGGGTGAATGGGAAGACGGGGACGTATCGGTTTGGGTTCAGGAAGCAGGGGATGTACCAGAGCCCGGTGGCGCAGTTTGCCCTTCCTCATCATTTGTCGAGTTTTGATGATGCCACACGGGGGAAGGTGACGAATGTGAAGCTGCAGACGCCGACGAAGGGGGTGGCGTATCTGGTGCTGGCGGATAGCTGGACCATGACCGAGACGGAACTGCCGACGGATATAGGGTTTCTGCCTTGGTCACCGGAGGCCGGAGAGGTGAAGGCGCTGAGCTCGGCGACGAAGACGTTTATCAAGAATGTGGCGCTGCAGGAGGTGAGCCAGGATATGCTGCAGCAAAGCGATCAGAATTCGATGTATTTTAGTGGAAAGGTGAGTTTTTTTTTTCCTTCTTTTTTTTCCCCGAGACGCGACATGAATGAGAGAGATTGGGGGTTGTTGCTAACGGGTGATGAATAGGCATTGGCCAAGTTTGCTAGCATCATCTTGGTTATTCGGGATATGCTCGGCGACGAAGCGCTGGCGGTGACGGCGCTGAACCAGCTCAAGCAAGCGTTTGCCCGGTTCGCGGAGAACAAACAGCAGTTCCCACTCGTGTACGAGGGTGCCTGGGGCGGCGTCGTCTCGTCGGCGACGTACGTCACGGGCAACTCTGGCGCTGATTTTGGGAACTCGTACTACAACGACCACCACTTTCACTATGGCTACTTCATCCTGACTGCTGCCATCATCGGACATCTCGATCCATCCTGGATCCCCACCAACAAGGCCTACGTCAACATGCTGGTGAGGGACGTGGCGAACCCGAGCACGGCGGACCAGTACTTCCCCACGTGGAGGAACTTTGACTGGTACCACGGCCACAGCTGGGCTCACGGGCTGTTCGACACGCTAGACGGCAAGGACCAAGAGTCGTCCTCTGAGGACACCATGGCTTCGTACGCGCTGAAAATGTGGGGGACAGTGAGCGGGGACCAGGACCTGGCCGCGAGGGGCAACTTGATGCTGGCTGTCCAAGCCCGGTCGCTGAATTCGTATTATCTTTATACGGAAAGCAACACGGTCCAGCCGGCGAATTTTATCGGAAACAAGGTTGCCGGGATTTTGTTTGAGAATAAAGTCGATCACACGACGTATTTTGGGACGAATATTGAGTATGTGCAGGGGATTCATATGTTGCCGCTGCTGCCGCACACGCCAATGGTGAGGAAAAAGCAGTTTGTGAGGGAGGAGTGGGACGCGTATTTTTCGGGGGGAAGGGCGGAGAGGGAGGTGACGGGGGGGTGGAAGGGGATCTTGATGGGAAATTATGGGACGATTGATCCGAGGGGGGGGTACGAGTTTTTTAGTGGGGGAGGGTTTAAAGGGGAGTGGTTGGATGGGGGGGCGAGTTTGACTTGGTATTTGGCTTATTGTGCGGCTTTGGGGGGGTTGTAAGACTGTTGAGAATGGTGTGATGAGGGATGAGGGATGAGGGATGAGGGGTGAGAGATGAGAGATGAGAGATGAGAGATGAGGCGTAGGGTGCTTATTTTGGGTTGTTTTTGGCTTGATGGAAGGATAGACAATTCGGCTTTTTTGGAAGGCGTTGGAAGGTTGGCTTTTCTTTTTTGAACAAGGTATATATTATTTCATTGTACATGTATATTTTTTCGGTGGGTATCGTTTACAAGTACATACAGTACAAATATGTGTCAAATATGATTAAAAGCTGAGTAGAATGTGACTTGTGGTTGGGTATCATACATGTCTATCCTGGACCAAAAAACCAAACCAAGATGCTTGTCTACATCTTTCTCCCTTCTAATGCGCCGGAACAACAACAGCACTGCTCTTCTCCCCACCCCCGCCCTCGGCATCTGCCCCCCCCCTGGCCCTATGCCTCTGGATCTTTTTCCAACTCAACCCGCAAGCCGCCACGAAAGCACCGCATGCACAACCAACCGCGATGTAATACGTGTTTCTCAGCCCCTGTAGATACGCATTCAACACAATGTTGACATCTTCGGGCCTTCCCAGCCCGGCCGGGGGCGGGTTTGACACCACTTGGATAACCTGGGAAGCACCGATATTGAGAAACAACTGTCCTGGGAGGTCGGGGGCGTCCTGAGAGAGGTTGTCGATGAGCCCATTCTGAAAGACGGCCTGGGCGACGGCGATGAAGATGGCGCCGCCGATGGACTGGAAGAACTGGATGCAGGCCGTCGCGACGGGGATCCACTCGAGGGGCATAACGTTTTGGACGACGAGGACGCCGGTTTGGAAGCCAACGCCTATGCCGAGGCCTGACACACACGGATGGTTTAGTATACTGGGGGGAAAAGCCAAAAAAAAAAAACCAAAAAAAAACCAAAAAAAGAAGGGAAACAAACCGGCAAGGACTTGATACCCAAACCAAGCCCGGAAGGGGGTGTCGAGAGAAAAGGTGGTGATCATGCCCGCCCCGCAGGCGAAGAGGACCATGCAAGGGAGGATAAAAGGGTTGTAGTACCCCACCACAGTAACCAAACCGCCGGTGGCGACGGAGGTGATGACCACCGAGATGAGCATGGGGAGGAGCTTGATGCCGGCTGTGACGGCGGTGTCGCCTTGGACGGCTTGGAAGTAGAGGGCTTGACGACAAAGTTAGCCCCTCTTTACCCCTTTCCCCAACAACACACAAACAGATGAGGGAGACGTTACCTAGGTAATAGACCAACGGAAAAAACCCAGCCCCAAAGAAAAAGGCAAATAGCATGGCGCAGACGACGTCCCGGTTCTTGAACAGACGGGGCGGGAGGGTGCCCTTGTCCCCTTTCCAGACTTGGATGCCGGCAAAGATGGCAATCATGAGGGCGAAGCCGACAAACAACCCGATGATGACGGAGCCGTTCCAGGGGTATTCCGTCCCGCCCCATTGGAGCGCCAGTAACAAACAGATGATGGCCGGGATGAGCATCGCCGTGCCGAGCAGGTCCAGCCTCAGGATTCGCTGAAGGAAGGTGAGGGCCTCGGGGTTGTCGACCCGGTTGATTTTTAAAAAGAAGAATATCGCCGCCATGGCGAAGGCGCCGATGGGGAGGTTGATGTAGAAGCACCACCGCCAGCCGGGGTTGGGAGCGTCGGAGAAGGCGCCGCCTAGGAGGGGGCCGGCGACGGAGGAGATCCCCCACATGCCGCCTATCAGGCCGAAGGCGGCGGGGCGTTTTCGGAGGGGGAGGGTGTAGGAGAGGATGACGATGCTGCCGGAGAAGAGGCCGGCGGTGCCCATGCCGGCTATGGCGCGGCCGACGATGAAGGCGTTGGAGGTTGGGGCGGTGGCGCAGATGAGAGAGCCGATTTCAAAGATGAAGACCGCGAGGAGGTAGGTCCACTTGACGGAGAACATGCGGTAGAGCGAGCCGTAGCAGGGCTGGAGGGCGGTGGTGGTGAGGAGGTAGGAGGCACCGTACCAGCCTATGTCGCGGACCGAAGAGAATTCCGTGGTGATGGCGCCGAGGGCGGGGGCGATGATTGTCTGGTCGAGGGCAACCAAGAAGACGGAGAGGCAGAGGGAGGAGATGATGAGGTAGAGTTTCGGGCCGGAGGGGTAGACCACCTCGGAATCATCTTGGGGGGTTGTGGTTGCTGGGGGTTTTTCTGGGTTGGTGGTGGTGGTTTCCTGAATGGGGGCGGGCGTGTTATCTATTGGCGAGGGGGCTCGGTCGGGGGACTTGGAGGAGGCGGAGGGGGGCTCGGTGGAGGAGGTTGTGACGGCGTCTTTTTCGTTTTCTTTGTCGGCCATTTTGAGATTTGGTCGTCTCAAGATGGGGGGGGTGGTGTTGGGGTAAGGACTGAAGACTAGGCCTGGGTGAGGCTGTCAGGTTGAGTTGGGCGGGAGCTCAGTCGTTGTTGTGCTGGAGCACTTGCATATGTATGACAAACAGGCTGCTGTATGTAAGTTGACTGGTTGACCAAGAAGTGTCAAGCTGTTGTTGTTTCCCCTTTTTCTCTCGAGCCCAGCGCCTTGTCGTCTGAAGTCGATGATGCCAAGGATCGTGACAGTCAATTAGTGGTGTTGTGGTCGCGTTGTGGTCGCGTATTGGTATGCTCTCTCAATGGAGGATCTGACAAATACAAGCAATTCAAAACGTCAGCGTAATCCCAATAAAGGGTAACGACGACAGTATATTTCTATGACTCTACAGAAACCGCGGACGTGTCGAGCTCTTTATTCTTTAATCACCTTCCCCTGACGCCGTGACCTGACCAGCACGTCAGATGTCCAGGCGGCAAACGCCAAGGCCAATTGCGGTAGGCACTTCGCCGGCCTAGCGCGCAGTGTTGTATTCGGGTTTTCCTCCCTGTCGGGTTCTAGATCTGTGCCGAGAGATGGGATGAAATGTCACTGTAATCCGTAACCGTCGAGCCGATGTGACATTTTTGGCTCTGCTGTTGGTGATATCCCTTGATAACTGAGGCCCGAGTCTTTGGACTTTTTGTTCCCTCGAATGAATCCATCAAGACATCATCAGACAACCTCAAGGCAAAGATATCGGCGCAACAAGATCTCCGAGTGCCGAGTGCTGCAGCCACCTCAGCCGTCCAAAGTTGGAGAAGCGACGGGCACGCGCATCGTGGGAATCGGATGCGGCTCGAGCCAGGGCGGGTGGACCAGGGTGGCACGAGCCCCCATTAGCCAATGACATGATTCCTCGATCGCCATGACAGCTGCCTGGGTTTCTGAATCTGTGTTTCTGTGTCTCCTTTCCAGAAGTTCCAGAAAATAGTAACGGCTCAATTCAAACGCTCTGTAAAACTCCCATTTTGTGAAGCAAGCAAACCCCCCTCCTGGTATCGTACGTAGCCATGAAGAAAAAAAAAAAAGACACCATCCATCCATCCAGATGTCCTGTATATACACCAAGACGGAAAAAAAAAAATACACAACCGCCAAACAACAAGTCTACTTTCTGTTCCTCGTCTTCTTTTGCGTCGTGCCCACGTCCTCTTCCACTTCATCCTCCCCCTTTTTCAGGTCTTCTGTCAGGCCCCACTCCTCCTTGTCGTACCAGTCCTCTCCGTCCGACATGTGGTTGTTTGGTCCGCAGTGCGCCTCCGCCTTGGCCCACATCAACACCTGTTTCCGCAGCCTGTCCGCACGAAGGAGCTGTTCGTAAAGCTTCTTTGCACCCCGGCACACTTCTTCTTGTTTTTGCACATATGCCTGCAACCATCGCCGTAGCTCCTCCGCCTCGTGCTCTGCTAGCCCCATGTTGCGGTCCTGGCGAGCTTCTCGAGGCGCGATAAACATTGGATGGATAAAAGGGGCATCTGGTCCAAATGGATCACTGGTAGGTGCCAGTACCGGTGTGCCGTTGTTGCGCGGCGGTTCTAGTCGGATATCTGGTCGACTCAGCATGTCTCGTCTTTTTGGCGCCTCGGCCATGACAACGTCTTCATCATCCGCCTCGTCCTTGTTGGTGTCACCTGCGTGCACCTCTTCCCCTGGCCTTTCATCCTGTTTACTGTCACCATTGACCTGTGGGGGTTCTTCCTGGCCTTCTTGTGGCCTGCGTGTTTCTGTACTTGCCACGCCATTTGTCTCAGCTGCCGCGTCTGGTAGTGTTTCTCCGTCAAGTGTATCTTCGGATGTTGGTGCGCTCGGCCCCGGCACAGCGCCATCAACTCTTTCCCGCCCAGCCGACTCGCCAGATGTGCTGTCAGGGGCTGAGGCTACTCCGTTCGTGGTGGCCGCTACAGGAGCCGCTGTTGGGCGAAGACGTTGTCGGTCGGGACGATGGAAGAATCTTGTAGGATCTGTAAAAAGTAAAGCGTCATCGGGTCCGCTCATGAGGCCGCATGGGACCCAAGTATTGTCGCCAACCAGCTTCGTAAGCAAAGGCTTGACCTTCCACAGAGCCTTGTTTTCGCTCTGCATAATTATGCGCGCCTGGTCAACCAGCTCGGTAAGCGCTCTCGACGTGAATGGTTTTGAGATGGCGGGGTGTGTGGGAAGGTCGGTCACCGAGGTCAACGGGCGGAAGATCTGCTCGAGGTGGACATCCGAATACGGGTTGTCGTCCATGGCAATAGCGAGAGCTTCCTGCACCTCCTGTTCATCGTCGTCGCTTGTAATATCGTAGCCGTCCTGGTCGATCAGGGGCGGGTTGTGATTGATGATGGCTCTTTGGTAACCTGCGTGTTCGGCGATCTGTGCCTGGTCAGCCTTTGGTCGCCAGAGCTTGGTCTGCTGGTGCGCACCTCTTTGTATCCAGCAGGACCCGCGGAGCCGGTGAGTCTGCCTCGTGCGACGAATCTCGACCTCTTTTTGAGTTTGTTTCCGCGATTGGTGGGCTGTTCTATCGAGGAGTCGGAGTCGGAATCTGTAGACATGCTGGCGTTAGCACTGTCACGCCAGCAGAGGCAGGGTCATTCGAACGGGCTTACCGTAGGATTTCCTCTTAAGCTTTTTCCGTATGCCTAGTATGGTCTCCATGACCAAAGCTTGCTGCTGGTTTGACATTTTGGCTGTTTTTTTTTGGATCCGGTGCGTTCTCTCGCGGCTTTCTGGCTTCTGGTGGCCGAAGCTCCCTGGGACCTGGGCGCAAGCAATGTATGGGGGCAAGATGTCAATAATGGAAGAGGTATCGTCGTGCGATCTGAATCTCTTTTGTTCCTCAATAAAAGCCAATGGCGGTCAAGTGACGGGCGTGGCTGGCGAAGCTCGAATGTTGTCGCGAAAATGATGGCGACAGGGGACGGGAGCCAGATGCCAGAAACCCCAGCTTTTGGCGCTGTTCCTAGAACTGGCAGCGGGCAGCCACGGCAGAAAGTGGGGTCATTGGCCGCCAAACTCACCGCCTTTGATCGATTGGTACAAGTTAGGGTTAGGGTATGGCTTTGGGGTAGGCGTGATCCGGTAGCATTTTCTCATCGCTCACCTTTATGAGCCCTGAGACCTCAACCAACCCTGGCCACAGTATCACCAACTCGGGGAGAACGAGAGACAGCTCACCATATTGGCAGATATGCGGAGGACTCTTGTTCGTTAGTTTGTTTACAGAAATACAAATCATCCTGCCAAAGACATCCGTGCCGTTGACCAACCAGAAACTCCAGACACACAACGTCACAGCCCTCTCACCTCCTTGCCGTGCCTTTCAATATCCAAGCCGGGTAATTGACTACCACCCCATTTCAAACTCCAAAAAAGGCCACTTGTTTCGTTTGGCGATTCGTCACCTCTACCATCACTCTTGTATTCATCTCTTAGTTGCACTCTTCAAATTTGATCTCCAACGTCAACTTTCATGTCCACCCCTCACCACTCACCTACCCTCGCTCATGCCAAGCCTTCAACATGTCCTCCATCTACACCCTCAACCTAACCGCCCTCCTCGCCCTCAACGGCGCCCTTTTCTATTCCCGCCAACAAAGCCAAGATAGGCTCTCGTCCACCTCGGTTTCAAAAGATTCAACCAAAGCCAATGAAGATGTTTGCAGAGTCCGATCCCTCCTTCACTCCCCCCTAACCCCCTTCCTCTCAGTGTACACCCTAGCCATGGCCTCCGACTGGCTCCAAGGACCCTTTCTCTACCCCCTTTACAAAGACGAGCACTCCCTCCCCCCCTCCACCATCCCCGTCTTGTTCACCACCGGTTTCCTCTCTGGCGCCATAAGTGGCAGCTTCATCGGCTCATTAACCGATACCCACGGCCGCAAAACTGCCTGCTTAGCCTTTTGCCTCATTTACTCTCTCTCCTGCCTCTTGACAACTTCATCTTCTTCGTTACCTGTGCTGTTCCTGGGAAGGATCTTGGGCGGGCTAGGGACAAGTCTGCTGTTCACCGTCTTTGAGAGTTTCTTGATTTCAGATTTCAAGAGCCGGGGGTTGGAAGGGAGGTTAGGGGAGACGTTTGGGGTGATGAGCACGGTGAACAGCTTGGTCGCGATCGCGAGCGGGGTGGGGAGCGAGTGGCTTGTTGGTGCCACCCAGACAAAAAGGTCGCCGTTTTGGCTGGCGGCGGGGGTGTTGGGGTTGGCTGGGGGGGTTATTAGTTATAGCTGGGTAAGCTTTCTTCTTCGCCCCTTCGTAACTTTGCGGTAGCTAATGATGTGTGTGTAGAAGGAAAATTACGCCCTGCCCCCCAAGACGGACGACAGCAAGAAGAAAAAGGATGCCGCTGAGAAGACAGGGAGGTCGTCGCTGTCGGGGGTGTTGTCCGACCCGACGATACTGGCGTTAGGGCTGTCCACGACGATATTTGAGGGCTCGATGTACCTTTTTGTGTTTTTCTGGGCGCCAGCTTTGCAGTCTTGTTCCCCGGCTGGGACTTCGTTGCCGTATGGGGTTATTTTTGCGGCGTTTATGGCTTCTACTCTTGCGTCGTCGTTGGTCTTTGGCAAGATTACTGAGAGGCTGCCGTTTAGCTACTTGCTGCTGTCGCTGCTGGGGGTTTCTTCTTTTTGTTTTTTCCTAGCGTCCTCGAATACGTCTTCTTCACAGTTTACATTCTGGGTGTTCTGCCTGTTTGAGGCGTGCGTGGGGATGTATTTCCCAACTATGGGGTACTTGAAGGGGAAGCTGATTGATGATAATGTGAGGTCACAGGTGTATGGGTTCTTGAGGATACCGCTTAATGTCTTTGTGGTGGTTGCTTTACTGATTACAGGGAGAATGGAGGGTGGCAAGGCTTTTGTTGGGGTTTTCAGGGTGTGTGCCGGCTTGCTTTTGTTGGCGGCGGGCGGGTTTTGGGGGTTGGTGGTGAGGAGGAGGGGGGTCGATGTGTAGGTAGAATTTGGAGTGCCGATTGACTGAACAAAAAAAGAGGCGCACGAGCCCCATTCACAAGAAGAGCTTGACATGAGCCTCCCAGAGCGCGTATTGTTGACGCCACTCCCACTGCTCGCGCGCGATGCTCGTCTTGGCCACTTCGCTCTCGAGCCCAAGTAGGCAGCGCTGCGCAAATAGCTGCACGACCGAGATAGCCTGCTTGATTCGCGATGTATGTCGTTGCGTCGGTCCCATCTGCACATGATCCACGAGAAGATACTGCAGCAAACCGTCGGCGTCAGTGATCCCTTGCTTGACGACGTAGTCCTGCTGGAGTAGGAACGCAATGAGGACATCACGCCGTTTAGCCATCAGGTAGGCATCGGCGGCAGAGGCCTGCGTCGGTGTCAGTCCCGCTCGCAGTCTGCGGGCGGCGTTCAAATCGGTGGAATCCTCGCCATTCAACGTGAATTGTGGCTGCGCGAGGCTCGTCAGCGTGCTGATGGCCGGAAAAGACGGCTCAGAATTACCATTGCTGGCAGCCGCTCTGCGAAGACGAGCATCGACCGCCATGATGGATTGGAGGTCAAGAACGGCCTCGAACCTTTGCAGGCTTGCCATCATGGCCGTCTGGCCTTCTGTTGGATCCTTGGCACTGCCGTCTTCGTACTTGCAACGGAGTATCTCATCCACTCGTTGCCTGTCCCAACCCGTAGCGGCAGAAATCCGAAGGGCAGCCTCCGAGGTGTCCGCAACGTCCGTCTGGGACACCCACCGGAACAAGGATACAAGACTGCTCTGGCTATCCGCATTGGTGGATCTTCTGGCCCGCTCGCAAAAATCCCGAAGATCGCTGTACTGCTGTAGAAGAACAAGTTGGGACAGCGTTGGGGCGGCAAGATTCAGCTTGGTGACCTTTTGTGGCCACAAGGGCAAGTCTGAGAAGTTCAGCGACCGAAGCTCCTCCGAAGTGAGTCTCAAGATTTGACAGATTTCCGCAACCCGCTGATCACCAGCGGTATCGAGGACGCTGCAGAGCGAATCAAGCGTCCAACCCGCGGCAAAAAGCTTCGTCCACGTCTCAAAGAGGGCCAGAGTTGCTTCGGGGCTGTCAAACGGCATCGCGCCATCAAGGAGGATGTTGAAAAAGCGCAAACAGTCACTTGGCGCTATGGAAAGCATTTGGCAAATCAGGGCGTGACGGTAAAGGACTGAGAGACTGTCCAAGGTGAGTGAAGCAGTTCCACCTTCAAGACCTGCTGCTTTCCTGAGCGCTGAGAAGTGCACTAATGGCCATCTCAGACCTGCACAGATGGCCACCTCTGCCTCATCAAGGGTATGATATGTGGTTCCAGACTGTAGATTCTCCTGTTTGCCGTCCTTTGGCCGGTGAAACGCTGAGGAGAGCGTCTGGAGTGCTGGCGTGAGGAACCTGGTGTACAGCAGCGACTTGTCACCGAAGGAATCCATGGGTCCCCAAAGTGGCAGCAGCGCAGCGGGCTCAATGTTGCTAAGGGTGCTCAGCTTTACAATGGCAGCCAAATTCTTGACCACCAAGGGGGTAATTGCGAAAAAGTCAGGAGCCCCTAGTGTGGTTAAATGCTTCCCGGCGGGTGTTTGTTGGAGCTCGAGATTTCTCAAACAATATATCGCAGCATCCAGGTCCTTGATTGGCCATCTGAGCTTGAGGTGTAGACGGATGAAAGACTGCAGTCTCCAGCACAGATCCTCTGTCAGTGGTGTGAATGCTGACTTTGATGCGCTGGCCAGCAGACGCAGGTCTTCAATGGAGTTGCTAAATCCTGCAGAACCATCCTTGCTGACAATGACCAGATCCTGGTTGAAACTCTGTGTCTTGACAAGGTCCAGGATGTCTTGGAACGTGAGCTTTGATCGGTGTATCAGTTGCCGTTGAATGCAAGACAAACCTAGCCCGCTAGAGGCATCCGTCATGGTCATGCTGTCAGAGTATCCCCAGAGCTGGGCGGCACTCCATTTCACAACCGACTGCACCTTGAGGCCAGTATTGGAAAGCCCCTGAAGCAAGTCGGCAAACCAGCCGACAAAGTAAGTCTGGCGTGTGATGGCAGCAAAATCCTCCTGTTTCATACCGAGAGCTTCGGCTGCACTCTGCCTCGCGAAAACCTCGGTGGCTCCAGCTACGAGTTGTTCTCTCAAGGGCGATGCCTCGTGCCAGTAAGAACGGGGCACGCCTCGGAGAAGAAGATCGCGGTCGTGAAAAGTCTCGACGAGTTCGAGAGATGAAAGTCCGAAGCCACGAAGGATCTGCAAAGCCTCGTCGCGAGACTTGTTGAAAGGAAAGACCGAAAATGGAAACAACTGCTGAGAAACTATCTCGGCATAAACAGACTCGTCAGTGTTGCCTGTGCCGTAGGCTGGAAGTACCTCGGCATCACCATGGCACACAACCGCCTCTCCTGGGGTGCTGTATGCAATGACCGACGGCTGCAAGCTGGTAGCGACCAAAGGCTCAGGTGTAGAGGTTCTGCCGGCGTGGTAGCGGATATACGACTCGAGGGCCTCGTTCACGAGGCTGATGCAGGGAATCTTTGTCTGAACATTGGCGCATGTAAGATTGAGATACATCAAATCCGGCCTCCTCTTGGAGAGCACATCGAGCACACTCTTGCCATCCTCAAGTCCACTAGGAGACCGCTTCAGCAAACTCATCAGGTCCGCAAAGTAGGCCGGCAGACTGGTGGTGGAGCAGCAGGTCTCGCACGCGGCACCCTCCAGGTGAAAGATATCTGCGGGATTGTTCTGAGCAGAACGGCTGTTCTCCGCTGCCTGCTCAGCCCTGGTTGGGCCAGGAGTTGCGATGGGCACACCAAGTCCGGAGGACTCGAGTGGTATAGACTCGGCGCGACGAGCATGAGCGGTATCGAGGTTGCTGGCGGCCATGAAGTGGGTCGATGCGCGTTTTCCACACGCACAGGAGGCCAGAAAGATGGAAAATAGATGGCAGCAAGGCAAAACCACAGGAGGGTGGATGGCTCAGGTCACAACTCAGTTCCATTTATTGAGTTATGTCTTGCCAAAAACAGATGAGCTTCTCGTTGCCCGTTCAGAACTCCAGGCAGCCTGAATCTGATGTCCCATGGTGCAATTCTACACTCGAACCCTAACCACACTCATGATGCCCATCCCAGCTGAAACATGGCAGCTGGGCCGGAGCATGCCGCAACGAGCGTTGATGTCAATAGTGGGTGGGCGTACTAGTTCCTACCTAGTTAGGTACATAGACACGATAGGGTAGGGACGCACGGTATGGCCATATAAATACCGCACTTTAGATTCCCAGGCGCACTGTGCTGCAGTTGCAGCAGGATAATTCCGGGTCTGGCCAGCATCGATCAAGGGCCTGGACCAGATCATGGTTGCTTGGCACCATGTGAACACTCTTCCAACACCGTGGACAAAATAATCGAAGCCTCTGCGCTTTTGATGGAGTACATGTGTAGGAGCACCAGGAAACAGTCTTTTCATTCCCCAGATAATGTTTTTCGAGGTAATGAAAATAAAGTAGTAGGTATTTATGTTCTACATCTGTTTACTTGTCCCTATGTAGATACTTAGGCACCTGGGTATCTAGGTTGGTATGTTTAGTCGCTTGTCTGAGTGAGTAAAGGGGGATTCACAGACTTGGTCATTCCTGGTTCACCTCTGCCTGTTGGAGTGTGCACACATCCACAGTCGTCACTGGCAAGTTGGAATCGATATCAGCTCCAACAGCCACTTCAAAATCAGCAGAGGCAAGAGGACAATTCTGGTCATCAGAGTTTAGTTAAAACGAGTGTGTAAGGCGGAACTAGGCTGCAGTCCCAGGATCACCTTCTCAATCCAAGCACATGAAGTCTTTTCCCAACTCCCCTCATCAACAAACTAGGGGCAAATGCTCCGGTTGAACTTGAGTTTTTGAAAACGGGAGTATTGTACCAAAAGGTCAACCCTTGAGTCTCCTGCAAGTGCCCCCTAACAAACGAGCTTGAAGCTCAAGAACTGCCAGCTGCCAGACCAGCAAATGGCGCCACTGGTAGCGGAGGATGAAAGTGTGCCAGCAGCGCAGTTGTTCGAGGTGTAAAAGGAAATGTTGCAGTTATTTCCACCCCAAGCAGCACGCCTAAAGGTCTGGGGAGTGCCGGAACCGTGGGTGTAGCACTGGCCGCTGGTCGGGTTGGTGATGGTTTGACCAGGGGTTCCCGTGCACCCTGCTGAAGAGGCGGACACCCAGGTACTGAGAGTGCCGGTAGGGGCACGTTTACTAGTTGGACAATTCTTAGCCAGTCACTTCTTGACGGGCCTCAGAGCAACAAGACTCACACAAGCAAATCGTCACCGGCGGCGGTGTTGCTGAGGGTAACATAATTGGGGTTGGGCGCCGGGGATGCGATGCTGGACCCGCTCACGGCCAGGAGGATAGGGGCGACAATGCTGGAGAGCTTCATGTTGTAAGATTTTGGAAGAATTGCGCCTGACTGGGGTTTGTGTCTGAGATGTTGTTGATGATGAGACTGGGGTTCGTTGAAGGGGTCTGTTCTCGGTATTTATTTTTCTTTTGGAACAGCAAGATACTGAAGGACAACCTCGAATGACAAACTATGAGAACCAATATTGCAGTTCGTTTGAGCTGCAGGACGCTGAATCATCGTGATAGTCGACAATATACGCATACGATGCCGGCATGTCTATACGGTTTCATGATTCTCGCCGTCGACGAGAGCAAAGTCAGCTTGTATAGGAGCAATGCCAACTAAAAGCTGATAGGACAATCATATTATGCCATATCCAAGCCATTGATCAGTTCAATGTGAAAGCCGAGTCTGGGTTTGTGACACTGCAATGTAATGCGTACCTTATGCCGGTAGCGTATATGAATCGTATATGGAGATTACACCATCTAGGTATGATTTTTGTATGCCATCAATATCCTGCCGTGTAAGTAGCGAAAGTTGCAAGTGTATAGTCAAGAGGATGAGTCAGGGACCTAAATCTAGGGAGGACAGAGTGCTTCTTAGCTGGATGGTTTCCAATGACGCTAGCCAAAAAAAAAAGTGTAGGAAGCGATATATTTCCACAGTAGAGATAGGCTGCTTACCACCTGCCTTGGTTAAAGATTGAACTCATCAAGGAGTCAGACACCCTCATCCATCACTCCCGCTCCACAACCAACTCAATATCGGTGTGATTATCTCGAGTATTAAAGCTGAGGATGAAAAATGCAAAAATGAGAACTGACATCAAACTTGCGATGATAGTGCCAATTTGCACCCGACGTGGGACTCGAACCCACAGCCTTAAGATTAGAAGTCTTACGCGCTACCATTGCGCTAGCCGGGCTGAACGTTTAATCGCTTGTTGGAGTTTAGTGAGTTGGAGTTGGCATACTTACGTGGGGTACCATAAGGTGGCTACAAGAAGAGAAGCTTGGGCCACCTTGCCGACGTCAGATCAGATCTTTGTGGAGCTTGAGGCTTGGAGCTCTAAGAGCTCTCCGTTGCATCATCAACTGAACTGAAGCGACTTCACTCATGCTTGCTCACCAAAACCAGAAAATGCCTCTCCAAGACGACCAAATTGCCGAGATGAGTTCTCCAGAGGACAACAATCAAATGGACGTGGGAGATGGCACCCCATCTAAGCCGTTGCTTGACAAAAACGGTATGCCGAGGATAGTCATGACACCTGAGGAGAGGCATCGCATCCTTCGACAGCTCAGCTTCCCTGTTGAGAACCTCACGGCCCCGTTCTGGGTGAAGAGCGGCGGCGACAACTCCCTTTTGGCCAAGCAGATCTCCGTCTCACTCAACATTGCTCACATCATGGCAAAACGCCCGCTGCGCACCGATGAGGCTAACGCCGTCGCCCACTTCAGAACAACATATGTGAACACCATGGAGCTCGAGACACCTGTATGGATTGCCGCTACCATTGCCCTCGAGCGCCGCGGTCGGGACAAACTGCGTTTCCCACATTACACTCCGAGCCCGGAAAAGTACAACATCAGTTCTTTTCCGTCTCTAGCCAATCCCAGGTGGACGGGTGAAGCTGCCTCTCGTGCTTGGCGCCTGGCCCGCCTGGGTGCATATGGTTTCGTGGTCAACATCTGGACCACGGTTTTGTTTGCAAGCTTTGCCAATACATCTTATTCTGTCAAGCTGTTGAGGATGTTCAAAGAGTCAGACGAGCAACAAAAGCATCGGTCAGAGATGGGCGATGGGTACGCGCAGGACCGTGTGCCACAACAGGATTATCAACGAGAACAGCAGCAACAAGAGGCACCACAGCAGCCAGCTCAGCATCAACGACCACGATGGGCACAACAAGCCCAAGCAGCGTCGCAGCCCGAGCCTCCAAAGAGCTTTGAAGACGATGATGGGTTCCTCTTCGACGACACCTCACCGGTTGCCCCTCCTCTGAGAGATGCGGCTCGTTCA
Source organism: Triangularia setosa (assembly GCA_033296915.1). Lineage (NCBI taxonomy): Eukaryota > Fungi > Ascomycota > Sordariomycetes > Sordariales > Podosporaceae > Triangularia > Triangularia setosa. Next base: position 18,999 of record MU866101.1, on the reverse strand, counting down.
TCGACGGGATCAAAGACCGGCCATCCTCCCAAGCTCAACAATTCCTGGGAGAAGATTAGAGAGGCGGCAAAATCGGGTGAGAATTCTGCCACATGGGGCCGCGACAACCAAGCAGCGCCAGTACGCAAGTCGGAGTCGTACACGTATACGGAGAATGAGAAGGACTATGCAAAGGAGCAGGCGCAAAAGGAGTTTGACGCCATGCTGGAACGGGAGCGCAGTGGCAAGGGTGATGCAGGCAACCGGAGATATTGAGTTGCTCTCTAGGGATGATGGGAATTGGGAATACAGCTGCAAGATACGTTTATCAACACTCATCAGAGCATATCATACAAATACACAAAGTCGCATACTTCACTTGGCCAAATAAAGCACAATGTAAGTTTCTTGTTTTTTTTTTATGTTTTTTGGCATAATTTTTAATATTATGTAGAACCATCCCTCCTTACCTGATTAATATCCAAGACCTCTTTCCATCACCACTTTTTTTGCGCATCCTCTCCGGCCCTCTGCCCTCGTAACCCCCAAATACCACCTCTATCCCAGGAAGGTAGAGCATCCTGAAGAACGGGGCCGCCAAGTCTACTCGAGTCATAGCATGCTCAAAGTACGGAATGATATATTATTATCCACGCAATCCCAATCGCGAACGAAACAAATTGCTTCGGTCAAAGTTGTGGCCATTTAACGGCCACAAGTAATTAATACTACCAAATAGGTATTTCAACTCTGACAAATCCCCCCTCTTAACTTCACCTCCTCGATCCTTCTCAAACCGCATTGCTGAGCCGCTCAACAGTGGTCATCCCTTGAGCGCCCCCAGAAAGGCCAGAGATGGCCGCCGCATTGGCGCAAGTGTTCCCCGTGAGCCGGAAGCACACGCTCGGGCCGTACGAGCAGCAGGGGTTGGTAGCGCAGACAGAGCCGAGCTCTCAACCGGCGTTGGTCTTGCAGCTGATCTGGGTGCACAGTGTACCGGTTCATACAGACGTTGCTCCCGTTGCCCGCCATGGCCCAGAACATGCAGCCTGTGTCTGGTGTCGTTGTGACATCGACTCCGGGCGGGTAGCAGCACTCGCCCTGCGTGTAGCATGTCCAGGTGTCCTTGCAGTCGGAGGCGCAGATGCCGTTTAGGCAGGCCTGAGACCGGGGCACTGTGGTACAAATCTTGCGTCAGTAATCTGAGGAGCCAGCAAAGGGGACTAGAAAAAAGGCAGCTTGCAGAATCCCGCGGGAGCCACAGCTTTTAGGGTCGATTCTGTAATTTACGCATTTGTTGTAGCAGAGGGCGAGGCCCTTTTGGTCGCATTTGCAAGTGCAGTGCTGGTCGACGACATACTCCCAGAGGATTACGGCCTGGGGGGTGGTGTACCAGTGGAGGTAAGCTTTTGCCAGGTTCCGGCAGTTAGCCAGGCTGACTTCGGTGCGGAACTTGGCGTTTCACCTGTCGAGGAGGCGGTAGTAGAAGCTGTTGTTATAGCTCTGGTATGGTTGGAAGCAATCCGCTACGCTCATCGCAAGTCAGCAAACAAATCCCGACAACAACCAGTACAAATGAGAGACTTACTCTAGCAAACACTAACCCAATTACGAACACTCTCAAACGTCTCATACAGCTTTAACACAAAATACCACCTCCACTAGTCAAACGGCTTGCACTTGTTCGACGTAACTGAAAAGGGTGTCTCTCGTCGTGAGCGTAGACTCGGCTGAGCAGGTCTTGGTAATGTCTATATCATGGATCCGACAGAGGACATACAGCCCAACCGTGATCCTAGGCGGCTTTCTGCCTCTTGGACAAGATGTGGAAATGCTTCTTCGTGGGGGGAAGGGGTGCCGCGGGCGTAGAGCTTGCCGTCTTTCACGGCGAACTCGAATTCGAGGCCGCCAATGATTTCCCGCGGTGGAGAGGCCGTTGCATTGCAACGAAAAGACGGCGGTGACGTAGGGCATGCCGCGCTCATCGCAAAGGGCTTCCACCGACCAGACAGCGTCCTTGAAGGTGTTGAGGGCGATGGTCTCGGCGTCGACGTCTGCGGTAGCGGCTTGGGAGGCTTCTGCTGCTACGGCGGCGTGGGCGCCGGTGAGGGAGGAGAAGAGAGGAGAGAAAGGAGCGTAAGGGACTTCACTGTGAAGTTTGAAAGAAAGCTTAGGAGCTCTGAGAGGACATGGGAAGGGCCGATGGGAGAGGAGAAGGCCGATGACAACAGAAGGGAGAGAAATTGCACCAACGAGGAGGAAAGGGGTGGCATGGGTTTTATTTCATTATCTAATCCACCAATGTAGTGGGCTGGCTAATGAGGGCGGCTACCGTCACGATACGACTACGACACGACCACGACACGATAACCCGCGCGGCGGCCCAACCCCATCCATCTAACTTATCCAACAAACCAGCCACGCTGCAGCATTTTGCTGTGTCTCTTGCGGTTACCAGGTCACCGAGCTGGCAATGAACAATCGCTCATTTTACTTTCCCTCATAGCCAAAGGGATCCAGGCGGAGAAGCAAGCCCGCGGAATTCGGAGGATCAGACTTGCCTTTTGACTCTTTCAACTGTTTATCCCTGGCAGAATACAATGATTTGCTGGACAATGTTGGCCTCTGGTTTACCGACTACCGAATAAGTGAACTTGCGGCCCGACTAAAAGGATTTCCGCATTCCTGGACCAACGTGGGGATGGTATGGAGATATGCAGGAACAGGCACGCTGAAGAAAGTTCTGGGCAGCAGCCGCAGACTTTGAGGCAAGAGAATAAAGGGGTAAAAGGCCAGTAGCATCGACCCGTGCTCTCAAGAGCTCGTTCATGGCCCTAAAAAACGGTTCGCAACTCACCTAAAAACACCCAGCCTAACAATGCCTACGCTGTCAACTACAATCACACATGATAGCCAATGTCTCAGATCATATACACCTCTCTTCAGTTCTGCAAGGTACAGCCACAAAAATGTCTCAAATTACACATAGAGGAATGAAAACCCTGAGCTTTCTTCCCAACGTAGAGTTCAACTCATAGCGTGTACTTTTCCGCACCCCCTCCCGCCTTGCTCCACAGCTCTTTATATAGGCAGAGCAACCAGCCAACAGAAAAAGATTGATTCCATGTCCATCACTATATAGTTAACCCTGTCAAGAGGTAAAAAAAATGACACTCCAACAAGCAAAAAAGAGTAAACTAGGGGGGGCTGTCAAGACCTGGCGATATGTCAAGACCTGGCAATATTTCAAGACCTGGCGATAAGTCAATGGAAATGGAGTCCAAAAACAGACCAAAACGACAAAAACATACAACACCGAGGATTCCCCAGTGGTCACCCACCTGAGTACTGGTTCGGCCCTTCAGTTGTTTGACTAGGGGGAGAGCGGACGGGATCCCGTATTTTCAAGCTGGGTATGGTCGTATGTGATGGCTTGTTGTCGGTTCTCTGGTCTTTATAGTGAAAGCCTACCCTCCCCGAGCACCGCAATTTCATGGATCGGTCACGAAGAAAGAGATGATGGCGGTAGGTTAGTCCCAGACTAAATCTAGAAGATGGAAAACCCAAACTACAGTAATTGCACTTGAGAATACCAGAAAGATATAGATCCAAAAGTCCACTTAACAAACATTGGTAGACATTTCTTGTCAAAAGTGTTGCAGTTTCAAATCTGATCTGACTGACAATTGTTAGTGACAAGAAGGCGACATCACACACTCAACTAGCACCTAAAGCAACTGCCCCCAATCCACGGGGGGTTCCCGTTTTACAGCGGGTTGATCCCGCTACAATTCAGGGACCTCGGAGTCATCTCCAGCACCCGGAAGTGCCAGAATGATGCCCAACTGAGCAATTTACGCAACGCTGTACGCAAGCTCTCGCCACTTTTTGCTACCTCGCAAAGAAGCTAATAAAGTTGCTGCACTTCACCAAACTTCACAACTCATCTCAGTCAACAACCACAGACCCCAAACAAATCATCAAACTTTGATCTAATCTCCTCCTTTTACAAAAAACAAACCCAAGTATAGACATCATGTCCGACAAAGTCAACACCCCCACCTCGGCCCCCTCCAACAACCCCTCAGCTGGCGTCGACGCCCAACAAACATCCAAAGTCAGCAACGTGCCCACCGGCGCGGGCGTCAACACTGGCGCGGGCGTGACGCGTCCAAAGACGGAAGAGGAGAAGGAGGCCGACAGGAGATACGAAGAGGCCATGGAGGAGGAGTACGCCAAGCGGGAGGGCGGTGCCTGAGCTTTTACCATCATCATCATCATCATCATCATCATCACGGTCACACCTACCATCATGACATCCCCTGAGAGAATAAAAGACGGAATTTGTTGGAGTAGGTCATTCGAGTGTAGGATAAGACAATGGTTGTTGTCATAGTGTCGAGGATTTAATAGCATTTTACACAACCACGCCATAATACAAGAAGAAAAAAGCACCTTTTTTAACCCAACTCCCTCATGTCCATCCTGCTAAAGTGTATATAAGCCTTGCCTCTCTGTTTTAAGTCTCCCCTCGTAGATCACGGTCCAAACGTCCCTACCCCCTCGAACCCCTTCACCAACCCCATCGCCGCCCCTGCTGCCATTCCACCCACAACCACCATCTGCACCCCCCCCAACGTACACTTCCTTGCGTGCTGCCTCGCGAATCCAACCACTACCCCAGTCTTGACATAGCCAAACGTGAACAACGCCACCCCCATCACTCCAATGGAAATGTACAACCCCGTCATCAACTTTCCGACATGTCCCACCACAAAGAAGTATGGTATTAGTGGAAGCAACCCACCAAGAAAATACCCAGCCGCGATTGTGATGGCTGATTGCATCGCCCTGGTCCTACTGTCCTCTCTCCTTTGCTTCTTCCTCCGTCTGTCTTCCGCCTTTTTATCTTCTGATTTTGCTGTCCCCTCGGGTGAAGCCGTGGAAGGTAGAGAGATCCCCTGTAACCTCAGCAGTAACCCTACCCATTCTTCCCTCTCCCCGTCGATGAGCTGTTGCTGTAGCATTTCTGTTGGCACCCTTAGAGGGAATAGCCCCTGTTTCAACGCCTCAATGACAGTATCCTGCCCGGCAGTGGTGGCCGTCTTGGTAGGTGCACCCGGTTCATAAAGAAGCGTCACTAGCCTGGCGTGTGACTCTTCGTATGCCGCTAGTTCTCCCCTTGCTCCAAGGTAGCCTCCTAATCCCATGGATATGGCACCTGCTATGAGCTCTGCCAGGCCGCCGTAGATGACTGTGCGTGTGTCTCCTAGCGCGGTGAGGCCTGCTGTGAGAGCAAAGGGGACCGTGAGACCGTCGGAGAGACCGATTGTTGCGTCAGATATTAGACGGGGGTTGACGAGCGGTCTGTGAGCATCCCGTCGCTGGGGATCATCAAGGGTGACTGAAGTGGAAAGCTGAAGCTCAATATCCGTCGAAACATCGTCGAGACTTGGCGGTGGTGTTGATGGCTTGCTGGATGTTGGCAAGACAAGCCTATCCTTCTTTGGATTCTTGCGAAACCTTTTGGGAATAACCATGGCGTACATTTTGGTCTGCTATGTCGAGGAAGAACAAAATAGGGTGGACAAATCATCCGAACTTGGGCGACAGAGAAGGCATACTTGAACACTTACCCGACATGGATCAGGGGCGATAGGCAAACCAGGCAGTCCTACATTATGGGGTAATGTACAACGAGGGGGACTTTTGAACAGGACAACGGGAATCCCAGAGCCGAGCAAACAACGTGAAGGGTAGCGTGAGCTTCTCGAGTCCTGGGTGGTTTGTGTGCCGGTTTAGGTCAAACAGAGCACAGTATATGGCAATCTCTGTGAGCCGACGGCTGGTGTGAACATGTGGACGGCATGACCAAATACGTGTCGTGGTGGCTCAGGTGGAACCTGTCAGTGCCTGTGTCGATGAGGAGTGGCCAAGATTGAGTGAGATCGGTGGCTGGGATCGGCCAGACCCCTTTCTGGTGAGAGGAAAAGCAAGGGGTAAGTCAAATTTGAAGACGGATGATTGGCCTTTTGGGTCCCGAGATTGTCAATCGGTGGATGTGATACCGTGTTTGGACGGCGTTTCGTTGCACGTGGACGACGGTCGTGACTAGGTACCATGAGAGGACGTGAAGATAGCCGAGCATGCCGTTAAACAGCCATGGTGGGAAATTGTGGAGTTGTGTGTGAAAGAAAGGGGGGGGGGGGGGGGAGGTCGCCAGTGTAGTCGGAAAGGAAAGGAGATTGCTGGAGTGAAATTGATATGTCATGTTCTATTTTGCAGAGTGAAACGTGACATCAGCCCTCTGCCTTGCCTTTCTCCAGTGCCCAACCCAATGTCATGTGATACTTCTGAAGCAAACGGCGGAAGCCACGGAAGCCAGCGCAATCTTTGAAGCAAACAAAGTCCAAACCACTGGAGAATCACAGCTTCCAGTCCACATCCTTGTAGTTAACATCCCTCACCGGCACGGCCCCAATTCTTGCCAGAAACTCGACCAAGGAATCCTCCTCCGTAAGCGAATTTCCACCCCAGACCTGCCTCAGGAAAGCCGTCACCATGTCTGTACCGTTCAACAAGGCTCCACTCGTCCACAACTTGCCGTCACTCACCCAGCGTTTCTCAACCCAGTTTGTCCCCGGGGCCTGCTGCCGGTAGATATCAAGCATGAATCTCGGTCCCGTTGCCGTTTTGCCTTCCAGAATTCCCGCGCGCAGGGGGACTTCAATACCACCGCAGACAGTCAAAAAGGCAGAGCACTCGTCGTACACTTTGCGAATGAAGGTGAGCTCTGCCTCGGTCGGGTTATATCCTGTGTTATGGGCTCCGACGAGGACAATGTCCAAGACAGGACAGGTGGCAAAGGCATCCGTGGGAACGATGGTGGTACCGCTTGAAACATTGCTGATGACGGGAATCTTGCCGGTCTCGGTCACCCAGTGGAATTCCAAGTCGACGGCTTGCTGCTTGAGGTGCGGAGCGATGAAGGCATCGGGGAAGGGCTGGAGAAACTTGGGCGTAAGACTATGGAAGAGGTCGATAGGGGCCACATCGAGAAGCTCAGTGAGACTGCCATCGCCTTGTCAGTATCCGATGTCTGAAGAAGTAGCAGGAGGGACGTACCCGCCAAGAAGCACCACGCCGACTTGAACAGTCCGGTCTGGGTTGGAGAGGTTGAAAGGCTTGGAAGACATCGTGATGTGGGCTTGGTTTGGTGGTTGATATGGTACTGATCTGATGATGAGGGCGAGTGATGGACATTTCGAGACGGAGATGTCGAGCTATTTAACTGCGTACACATCAACATGGATTCCGGGCTTCATCGTCTGCCCAGGCTGCAGGCCAGTATCTTCCGGCCGAAGGCAGTCGGAGCTTGACCAGCAATTGTCTTGGAACTGAAAGCTCCGAGGTGAGCACGGCTCATAGGTAAAGTAAAGTCCGAGGGTACACGCGTTCAACATCACGATGTCCTCTTCACCATCTGCACAACAAGCCATGGTTGATTCTGAAAATATCATTTGCTCACCCTGTCCGTGCAAGAGCCTCCGTCGCATGATTTGCTTGCCCCGATTCACTTCGGGTGTTGAGCATACTGGTGTTGCACCATCGCCCGCAGCCGCATTTGGGCAAGCTAAGCTCCGTGGGGATGTCGGATTTTATCTCCATCTCCTTTGCGATAGACACGACCGTTTATTTACTTGCTGTTTTGCCGTATACCACGACCACAACTCGGCGCTTACCCCTGAATGGGAAAAAAGGGGTAATTCCCAACCACAACCTCGACACCAATTGACCCGGCCCGATGACGACCCCCAAAGACCAGTCAAGTCATGGAACAGAGTACCATCCAACCCCCCACGATTTATCCGTCAATCAAACGGCGCCCCTTCAAACTGCCGTTCCCCAGTTCACCCCACTGTTCCCCTCACAAACCCGAGCTATCCCCAAGCTGCCCCGCGTTTCTGGATCGGAGTTAGGTTACCCTGATGAGCTCGATGATGCTATTTACCTTGTCTTTCTTCCATACCTCTTGGTTGATACCTACTCTCTTTTAAGCCCTCCTGTTCTAGTCACTATTAGCTCACAGGTCCTGACGCAGTTCGGAAACAAGTCGCTATTCACTCAGCCACACACAGATTCAGCCCCATATCCCACCCATCAAGCAGATACAAGATGACCACCAAAGAAATAACCATAACCTCCTTCTCAACCCGCGATGTCCGCTTCCCTACCTCCCTAGATAAAACCGGCTCAGACGCCATGAACGCAGCCGGTGATTACTCTGCAGCCTACTGCATCCTCGAAACCGACTCCGAGTTCACCGGCCACGGCATGGTCTTGTCCCCCCCCCCCTTTTACCCTCCCCCTTTTGTCACTAACCCCCTTATCATAGACCTTTACCATAGGCCGCGGCAACGACCTAGTCTGCTCCGCCATCTCCCACCTTGCCCCCCGCCTCCTCTCCCGTCCCCTCTCTTCCCTCGTCGGCTCCAGTTTCGGCAAAACCTGGCGCCACCTAGTCAACGACTCCCAGCTCCGCTGGATCGGGCCCGAAAAGGGCGTCATCCACCTCGCCCTGGGAGCAGTCGTCAATGCCCTCTGGGATCTCTGGGCCAAAACCCTACACAAACCCGTCTGGCGCGTCGTAGCCGACATGTCCCCAGAGGAATTCATAAGTTGCATCGACTTTCGCTACATCACTGACGCCATCACCCCCGAGGAAGCACTCGCCATGCTGCAATCCATGCAAGCCGGCAAACAAGAACGGATAGCAGAAGCCGAAGCCAACCAGGCTGTCCCGGCCTACACAACTTCGGCCGGGTGGCTGGGGTATGACGAGGAGAAAATGCGGCGGCTGCTTCAGGAGACGGTCGGGCAGGGGTACAGGCACTTTAAGCTGAAGGTTGGGGGGAGCTTGGAGGAGGATATCAAGCGGCTTTCCGTCGCGAGGGAGGTGTTGGGGGAGGAAACCGAGGGAAGGGTGTTGATGGTGGACGCCAATCAGGTCTGGAGCGTGCCAGAGGCGATTGACTACATGACCCAGCTGGCAAGATTCAGGCCCTGGTTCATCGAGGAGCCCACCTCCCCCGACGACATCCTCGGCCATTTGGCCATCAAGACCGCGCTTGAACCCTACAATATCAAGGTCGCTACCGGAGAAATGTGCCAGAACAGAGTCATGTTCAAGCAGTTTCTCATGTCGGGCGCGATTGACGTTTGCCAGATCGACGCCTGCCGGCTGGGGGGTGTGAATGAAGTCCTTGCGGTGCTGCTAATGGCGAAGAAGTACGGGGTCCCGATCGTGCCCCATAGCGGAGGGGTGGGTTTGCCAGAGTATACCCAGCATTTGTCGACGATTGATTACGTTGTTGTCAGTGGGAAAAAGTCGGTGCTGGAGTTTGTGGATCACTTGCATGAGCACTTTGTCAACCCGAGCGTGATTGAAAGGGGGTATTATGTGACGCCGACGCAGCCGGGGTATTCGGTGCAGATGAGGGAGGAGAGCATGGAGAGGTTCGAGTTTCCGGGGAAGGAGGGGGGCAAGAGCTGGTGGAGGACCGAGGAGGCGAGGGGGATTCTGGAGGGGGAAAAGATTTGAGGTCTCGGTTGGGGTTTGGTAGGAAGCCCAAAAAGGAAGAACAAGAAAAGAAGAAGAAAATGACAGGGTTGGGTAGAAAAAGTGAGAGCCACAAAACAAAAAAGGGGAGTGAGAATCTACCTCTGAATGAAAAAGAAAAATAGTGACAAGAGAAATGTCAAAAGAGAAGTTGCTATGCATCAGCCGTGAATCGAACACGGGGCCCATCGATGGCAACGATGGATTTTACCACTAAACCACTGATGCTGTTACTTGATTTGTTGAAGAATCTGCCCGGATTATAGAGCTATAGGTGGACCAAAAGTGGAGTACATGTCCAGCCGACGTGCAGCCACAGGCTTGTCTGCTTCTTCCTTGACACGGCCCTTTTGAATTCGAATATCTAAAAGCAACGCCACGGATGCGCGTGAAGCAGACGTATTCCACACTCCTACATGTCCCCCCCTTTCCCAATTCCAATCCCACCCAGGCACGTCTATCCCATCTTGCTGGCCTTTCCATCCCTATATATCCCCCCTTCCATATCCCCAAATCCCATACCTCTCCCTCCCCCCCGCAATCCTAATCGGATGCGCCTCGGTATTAAACACAAACTGATTCTCATGGTCAGCCCGAACTTGCCACGGCGCGTCCTTGTTCTGTTTGTCAGCAAAACCACAGCTTTCTTACTTTAGTTTCACAGGCGGAGTACTCACCTCGGCAAAAATCAAATAAGTATACTTCATCACCTCTGCAAACCAAAAACTCTCTTGGAAATCCGTCCACCCCCCTCCCTCCAGCTTGTTCACATCCGCCAGACTGCTATACCCGCTCCCCACCCTACACGTCGCATTCACCGCCAAAAACGCCTCCCACGCCCACTCCTGATACTTTTTCTCTCCCGTCGCCCGGTACGCATAGTAGAAGCTCTCAATCACCTCCGGCCTCAACTGGTAGCCCCCGTTTGTAATCCAAAACCCCGCCCGGTCATACAGCCTCTTTTGCTCCCCCGGCGGGCCGGGGTTATTCGTCGCGTTCAACGGCGTGGTTGAGTCTTGCCATTGGAACAGCTCCGGCCCGATGCCTGTTAGGGTGCCCGCGTAGGTAGCGTAGCAACTGGAAACAAGATCAAGCCCAAACTGGACGTAGGCCGGCTCGTCGAGGGTTAATCCCCCCAGAATGAAGTTTCCCCCGTTGAAGCAGGCGAGGTGCTCGGAGAAGTAGTGCAGTGTTCGGTTCCGCCACATGGCCAAAAAGGTCAGGTCTGGTCGGGTGGTCGGGTGGGAGATGAGATACCGGATTGACGAGTCGGCCGCCAGGACCCAGCGGTCGCGGTAGTGGCCGAAGCGGTGGCAGTCATAGAGGTACATCTTGATTAGATACTCGTAAAACGAGTCAGTGCCCCCTCCCCAGCCGCCTGCTCCGTTTTCGAAGAGCCCCGTGTCGAGGTTGACCGAGGAGCCGAGGAGGCCTGGGAAGGGCTCCCCAAGAGCTGGGCGGGGGTGGAGGAGGTATCTCTCTGCTTTTTGCGATAGCTTGGCGTACTGAGGGTCGCCGGTGAGGTCGGAGAGGCGGGTCCACTCGAGGACAAGAGTCCCAATGGTGGCGACGCCGTTGGAGGTGGAGCCCTTTTTGCGAGGGGGGCCGAAGAAGAGGTTGTTGTCTGGGATTCCCGTTGGGGTGTCAAAGGCGACTTTGAGGTTGTCAGCCAGGCACCTGGCTTGGTGGAGGATGGCGCGGGTTTGGTGGTCGGTGTAATTGAAGTATCGTTGGAGGGGGCCGGTGATGAGGTCGTAAGCTTTGTTGGGATCAGCTTCCGCTTTGCACACGGAGAAGGAGGGGAGCGACATACCGGACAATAGCCCGCCCAGATACCGAATCGTCGTCTCAAACAACGACACCTCACTCTCTGTCTGGTTGAAGTTGATATGAGGGATATACCTCAGGATCTGATCAATGATCTTGTACTCCCCCATGATCAGCGCCGTGCTGAAAGCATCAACAGCACTAGCCCCCCATCCGTTCCTGCCCAGTGTCAGCCGTGCTCACTCATGCCTGGTCAGACAGAAAAAAACATACCTATCGTCCTCGTACGAATTCGATACCGGCCGAAGCGAATCATGCGGAAATGCATGCTTGTAATACCCATCCCACGATAACCTGAAGGCCTGTCTTACGGCATTCGCCCTCTTGGGGTCGGGGTGGTACTTTGGGTATCGATATGGTGGCAGCTTCTGGTCGGATGCTGATGCCTCTGCTGCCGCCGCCAGCACAACGGAGTGGCTTGCCGCCAATAGTGCGGCAGCCCCTCGGAGAATATGCATGACTGTTTATGCTTATCCTCTTCTTTTGCGCCCAAGACAGAAAGATCACAGTCAGGAAAAAGGGAGGGTTGGTTCAACTGTTTGAATCAGAAGGGCAACTTTCATGAAAAAAAAAAAAAAAAAACAGCAAGCAGCAGAATCCAGAAATTGAAGCAAGAGAAAGGAGAGCGAGAATGAGAGCGAGAGAGGCATGCAGTATGATATAATAACCTGCTGATGCGACGAGACAAGCTACACAGCCCGACCAAAAATCCCGGGCAGCAACAACCAAGACAAGAGGAAAAGCAGAGTGGGCGAGAAGGGGGAGGATGGTGGTCAGGAATGTACCCCGGGCAAGACATCATTAAAACCCATCCAGCAGAAAAACCACCCGCCACCCCTAAACAATGCCAGAGGCAAGGAAAACCAAGGCTAGGTACCGACAAAAAACGAACAAGTCATGTCACCCAATACATCCGTTCTACTGCCAATGGCCAGCAAGTAAATTGCCCATCCACCATGGAACCGGATTGGACCTTGGACCTTGGACCTTGGAAACTTGGGGCTCATTCAACCCCCATCCCCCCTTCGGTTGGTGTGTTCAGTCAAGCAACATGCTGGCGAGTCGGACGACATATGCGGACCTACCCCGTACCGTGAACCTGCAATGCAAGATGGTTAGGGACGCAGGGCCATTCATTGCCTGTAGGCTTCATGGCTTGCAGTAGATTGCAGTAGGAAGCCGTTGCAGACTCACACCGAGCCGAGGTGAATGAGGTGAAGCGCAAAGTCAAAAAAGCTTGATTCGGGTTGTCCGGGTATGCCATATGTTCCGGTCTAGTAATCAGCAGTATGGTCGTTGTTGTTCATGTTGCCTGGCTGCCCCAAAGCTAGAGAGGTCTTGTGAAAGTTGATCAAGTGCCGAAGCTGTAGGCTTCGACGTAGTAGAACATGATTGGCCAATCCACCCCAGACCTGCCTAATCCAGCAGGAGCTCAAGAGTGACGAGACAAGCATAACCGACACAGCTTGATGGTAGCACCGAGTGGTAACAGAGGATGAGGAGATAGTCTTCTGACCTAGTTCCTTTGGCGGGGCCGCACCGTCTGACCCAGGCAGACTGGATGAGACGGCCAAAACTTGAATTTCTCTGGTGCCTGGCTAGAGAGATAGGTTTCCATCCCATCGGACGGTTTGTGATTGTTGGACCCCCAATATGATGGAGCGCTGATTGCCAAGACCGAAATCCAAACATGAGTGGTCCTGGTCCCAGGAGATCTATCTGGCATGACCTTCCTGAGGCCAGGCACCGTCAGCACATCAAGCAGCAAAGTCTTGCAAGCCTGGCGCCTGGGGAAACTGCCGAGTAGCATCCGTCCGGCCGTGACACCCGCATGCCGGCTTCTCGACCAGTGTCCCCAAAGAGAGCGCGCTAAATGCTCCAGAGTGTGACGAATGGCGCCTTCAGCTGTTTCCTATCTTCAAACCCGCCTCCCCGCAGAAATCCGAGGTGAGCTCATCATGCATGAAGAGCGCCACAGGGCGCCAACCATGTGGACTGCCTCTTTACACCACTGCAGCCACCCGCACCCACCTCCCGGCCAAACTGACGGCCTGGCATCCATGATCAAAGTCTCTTTCTCCAAGACTACCCATGGAACCACTTAACCATACAGTTCGTCCAAAGAGTCCACCGAAACTGCCGATCCTTGCCGTGAAAAGCTGGAGATATGCCTGACATGAACAACACAAATCATGCTGTATTTCCAACCACACCAAGCAACAGTATTCCCACTGCCCTTCTGCGTAGCCGACCTCACATGTTGCGCACCGTTGCTGCACGATGGGCAAACCGCCGATATGGAACCTCGCACGGCAGGCCGGGACCTGGAGAATAAGTTCAACCTGCTCCAGTCTAACAAGCACCGCTGAGATACCCCCGAGCTTGTGTTTCCCCTGACTAGCAAAAATGCCAGACGGCACATCCCTGCGCCCAGGACACGCTGTGCCGACGTGCGCAAACTCAGGGTCCCGTCCGGAGGTGTGACTGGTAGCGCTGTTTTCCACCAAGAGAAGGCTACCGGATATTCCAATCGGAAGCCACCCTCTCCTATCCCGCCAAGCAGTTTCTCTCGAGCAGTTTCGGTGTTGCGGCGACTCCTTCCCCGAGGGATAGCCGACCGCGGCCGGTATCCAACTTTGATCCACTGCTGCCAAACTGCTCCAACACTGGCAACCACCCTTTGGCTATGCTCATCAGTCGCGGTGACAAATCATCCGTTTAGCCATTGTTCCTGAGCTTCGCAAGCGCCGCCGCAATTCCCTCACTAAGCTCAGGCTCTTTTCTCGCAGTTGCCGGAGCCGGAACCGGCACTGAAGAAGCGGAAGAAGGCTCTTTCTGGTTTTGCTGCTGCCCTCCAGAAGAGTAATCACTCTCAAGACCCCTCATAGCCTCCACCTCATCATCATCATCATCCTCGTCCTCGTCCTCGTCCTCGTCCTCGTCCTCGTCATCAAACCTCACCTCCCCCACCACCTCCAAGCTCTTGCCCACCCTCTTCACCGTCCCCCCACCGCTCCTCTTGTTCACACCACCCCCGCCACCACCTTGCGTCGCCCCAACACCACCACTGCTCGACGACAACCCCCCAATCGGCACCGCATCCCTCAACGCCTGACTCCCCCCCGTCCTCTTCTGCGCCTTCTTCGCCCTAAAGGGTGCCTCCACCGCCCTCGTCCAAGCCCTCACCTTCCTCTCCCCCCAGCCCCCCACACTCCCCAGCACCTCGCGATCCGCATTCACCGCCCCCCTCAAGCTCCCAAACGTCCCCACCAGCGCCACCGCATCCGCCTTGTTGATCGCCCTCGGCACCGTCACAAACTCCACCAGCCTCTCCGCGTACCCCGTCGCTTGCTGCCCTTTAATCGCAGCTGGACTAGCGTGCTCGTAGGATTTATACAGTTCCAGATACCTCGCCGCTTCCGCCGCGGACCAGCACAGTATCACGGTTACATTGTTCACCAAGGACGTCTTGGAGAGCTCACGGAGGGAGTCCTCGTGGTTGGGTATGTCGACCAGACAGAGGAGGATGCGGAGGAGGTACTTGTGCTGGAGGTTGCGGATGCGGGTGTAGATATATTCCGGGTGGAGGCGGTGGTATTTGAGGCTGGATAAGAAACGGTCAGGTGCATTGCTGACAGGAGAAGGATGGGGAGAAGAAAAATATATGTACCTCAGGAACAGGGCGCAGGTGGTGAGTCCGAGGCCATAGTCGGCTGGAATGTCGCTGTATTCCCAGGGCATGGACTTTATGCACGCCAGCACTGGGTTCCCTTTTTGCCTGGGGGAGACCAGGATCGAGGACCCTGACCCCGTCCTTGATGGGAGTGCCTGCGGGATGGGTTGGATAATCTTTGAAGGTTGGGCCGCAGCAGCAGCAGCAGCGGCGGCAGCGGCATGTTGCTGAGGAGGTGGGGGCTTGTCTAATCGCTGGGGAGTTGGCTGCTGGAGCTTGGGAGGCAGGAAAGCAGGCGGACCTGAAGGGCGCTGCTGTTGTGGTGGACCTGAAGGGCGCTGCTGCTGCGGTGGAGCTGGAGGTTGCCATCTGTTCTGATTGCTATTAATAGAAGAGATGGCATCGGCTGAAGAAGCCAATGCTTCCAAGAATTCAGCGTCGGCACCAAAATTGTCGTCCATTTTTGTCTGGCTGTTTATTGTTGTTGTGGATTTGGTTTGGTGATGCCTTTTGCCTGGCTTTGGACGATGGCTTCTAGTGACGCGCGCCGCTGGGTGGGGGCGTGGATTCTGGGGCTAGCAACATGCCAAGAGTTGGTTGGGGGGGGGGGCCTTCGGCAGTCGATCGAGCAAGAGTGTGGAACATCATGGCCGCTAAAAGGCAGAGAGGGGTTGGAGAGTGCGGGGTATGAGATCATCAGCTGTTTGAATGAGATCGAGATGGAACTTTTTGTTTAGAAATAGGAATGAATATTTTCAGTTTTGTATACTCGACAGAGCACTGCTATCATGTCTCAATGTCAAGCCAAAAAAACCTTTCAAAAACACGGCAAGAAGCAAGTGGATGCTGCAAGCTTAAGAACGCCTTGATATCCCAACTCCACCCAAAAAACCGACGTCATCATCCCTCATACATTTTCCCAGGGTATCATTCTCATGCACTTCCTCTAATCCAGCTCCTCGGTCCCAAGGTCCTCTCCATAATCGCTTTCACTCTGTTGATCACCCCCAGTAAGATTGTCATGTATCGAATACAACGCCCGCAACCACAAGTTGAGCATCGATTCCAATGCCCCGTACTCCTCACACCCCAGCCCAGCATTCGATAGCTGGTCCCGCAGCCTCTCGTATGCCTCAATCATGACCCAGATCTGCAGCGCTGATGTCTCCGAGTTTGTTCGGCTTGGTCGGCTGGCAAGTGCCGAGGCCAGATCTCTGGTGAGCAAATCCAGGCATATTTGAAGGCTTAGATTGTCCGGCGCTGGCGTGTGCGTGAGGCGACGTGGTGGCAGTCGTGGCGATGGCTCGGGCGAGAAGGACACGGGTTTGAAATAGACTGTTTCCTCCTCGAATGACACGAGTGTTTCATCGTCTGATGTCGGTGAGCTGGCGACCGCGTCCATTGGGCGAAGAGGGCTCGGGACGTGAGACTCGTCTTGCAGGTGTTCTGAACTTTGTTGCCGCCTGATGGACAATCGTCTTTCGGGTCCTCGGCTGGTTGGCGGCGGTTCCGAGTTTTCCGATTCCAGCAAAGCTCGATACTGTTCTGCAATGAGCTCAACAGTTGACGCTCTCGCCAACGCATTGCTTGGTCTCGGGATGCCCTCCAACTGTCCTATTGAAAATATGGGCGTCTTGGCTCGTCGCCTCATGGCCGCCCTCGGGCTTGCTGGGGAGTCGGAACTGGAGGACATTGACATGCGCTTCTGAGCGTCACTGTCGCTGATGACAAGGTGTGAGAGTTCAGGGATGATTTGGTGTTTTTGAATGCTGTCGTGTGGCTCTGAGCATTCCGAGGCTTCTGAGGGTTGATCTTGTGGATAAAAGCATCCGCCATTTTTGAAGAACTCGGACCATTTCGGATCGCTCAGGTCGGGAGAAGGCAACGATAAGACGGGCGGCTTGTCTGCGGTTTCGGATTTATTGTTTTTGGTGAATGTTGTGCTTGACAGGCCGAGTCGCCAGGAAACGGTGCTTCGTTGTTTCGATACCGTCTTCCTGAGCTTTTTCCTGAGCTTCGGCCCGGTATTTCCTTTGGTCGCGACGGGTGAGGCGATCAACAAACCACCCTTGAGGTGCTCCATCGTTTATCAAGAGAATTGCCAGATTTAGGCAGTAGAGAAGGTCAACACGCGGGTAGAGATAGAGTGAGTGTGTCAGACGCGGGGGTTAGAATTTCCAGAACGACGGGATTCTCAAGTGGTGTGACGGGCCAAGATGAAGGCTCGTTTTATGAATTATATAACTTGGCTGGGCTGGGCGGGAGTGTGGTGGGATTGGAATATGACGTCCACACCAGCCGGGGGGTTCCAGCCCACCCACCAAATGCCTACTCGGGACTTGGGGCCCGATCTGGATTCTTGGACGCCGGGCACCTGATGCATGACGAGCGGCCAATATCAAGACAGGATCCTACGCTGGCAGGTGAGCGCCGACAGGTCGACGGGCTGATGCAGGCATGGTCCCTGCAAATCATTGTGGAATTGAATCGTGAAATTATTCCTGTTGCAGCCTGGTACTTGCATCCGAGGGGGGACCCTCAGCGTCCAAGAACAACAAGCGCAAAAGCCAAGACTGTCCACGTCGCCATGATGGCGGCACGAGAGGTGGCTGCAACAGCCTGTCTCGAGTGTATTGATGGCAAGCGGGCTGGGGCCGACAGGCGGGACTCCATCATCCGTCAGCGCGGTCGGTCTTACTGTGCATGAGGGCGTCCACTTGACCGCTGAAGACTGACGACCGACATCTTAATAAAGTTTCCTTTCTGAGCCTTATAGGGCGGGACGCGAGCTCCCAGCCGCCCCGTGGAGTGGGAAACGCGTAGATGGTGGCAGGCACCGCGAGAGCCATCGAGTCTTGTGGTGAAGCTGGGGATCTGAGTCAGGGCGATGGCACCACCGTTGTCTTCTGCTGTCCACGAGGCCATAATTCTGAAGAAGGCGGCCGAGGCTGAAGAATCCAGCCAAGAAAATCGTCCGGCCTTGAAGCTGGACATCTTCTGGAAGCCTTTCTGCTCTTCTTCCAGACCTCAAGGTCCTGCTTGCTTTGACGCTGCAGGGCTCAGAATGCGGGGAAAGGAGAAACCTCTTGATCAAAACGATGGTTGGGGCCAATGCCGGCCATTTGCTGAAACGCGGAGTGCATGCGTCTTTACCAAACTTGTAATCCCACGGGCTGCTTGATCAGTCGGTTTAGTCTTGCCTCTAGAAAGGGCTGGGAGTTTGGGCCAGTACTTTGTGAGTAATACCGTTTCCAGCCTTTGTGCGATGTATGCGACCCTAACCCTGCTAGTGCAGCAGCAAGAGATGAATCAGCAGCTACGCCGAGCCGTCTTCGATAGACATATCCAACCTCAACAAGTGCTGGCAAAGGCTTCATTGATTCCGAGGAACGAATATTGACGTCTTATTACGCAATATGTCCCCCAGTTATCACCATCACAGCGATCGTGCCCAACTCGGCGTTACGAGACGGCACACCTAGCTAGCACAAGAGAGGCTGACAAAAGGAAGTTGAAAGACCAAATGAACCGACTCGGTGCCGGATTATCATCCCGCTCTGTCTCTCTCTCTCTCTCTCTCTCTCTTTCGCCTTGTGGCGATGTCCTGTATCAGCGGGTGGAAATTTCACGTCAGCATCTTACTAACCGCAAGTCATCATCATACCAAACCCCGAACTCCCGATAATGAACAAACTTTCGCTCCAATGCCCAGCCCACAACGTTCCCGAAACGAATTCCTTGACATCACTTCTTCTTGACATCCAACGGTCTCCGAGTGGGTGAGAAAATCGACGCCAACGAGACATCCAGGGGGGGGGGGGGGGGGGGGGGGGGGGGGGGGGGGGGGGGGGGGGGGGGGGGGGGGGGGGGGGGGGGGGGGGGGGGGGGGGGGGGGGGCGGC
>MU866100.1:151390-204614 GCA_033296915.1 Triangularia setosa | reverse complement strand
GGGCGCCCCCCCCCGCCGCCCCCCGCCCCCCCCCCCCCCCCCCCCCCCCCCCCCCCCCCCCCCCCCCCCCCCCCCCCCCCCCCCCCCCCCCCCCCCCCCCCCCCCCCCCAAGGGTGTAAATACTGAGTCGACCATAGAGTGAGATAAAGGCCTGCAGAGGATACAGTACTCAACCCCAAATAAACCCAAAAGAGCGCCTCGAGCAAAGAGAGGAGCCAGTCGCCTAGGTGAGGCACGCCGTATTGGGCGGTGGTGATGAGAATCGTAGCTATCGAGACAATCTACTCCATGTTAGTGTTACAGATTCAGTCCATTGGGTGTGTTCCACGGCATATACAGGAAGACGTCAGAAATGGTGTTACACAGCCACTTGGGGGGGAGCTCATGATAGAAAGAATGCTACTTACAAGGGCAGAAATAAACAACGACTCCATCTGGTCCGTAAACGACTCGACAAAGCTACCCGGCCGCCAATGAAAGCGTAAAGCGATTAAGACACAGTTCAAGATGAACAGACAAATGTTGAGAAAGTAAAAGAAAAGACCGATACCGGTCAGCCAGCGGGACTCGTAAGGTAACGAATGAAGAACATTAGCTATCCCGCCAGTTGCCTAATCATCGTGTTAGCTTACATGTTGCGATAGATGGCGAAGTAAGCATACCATAGTCATAGTAAACCAATTCCACTGCACACAACAGATCCGATCCTTAATCCCAACCTTCCCATTCCCATACTTGACATTATTCTCCGCCCGGTTCATCATGCCCTCCAAGCTATCCGGCGCCGAAAACTCCAAGTACTGCGCGTGGGTATACATCGTCGACGTTGACGTACTGGTCGGCCCATTATTGCCACCGTTCTGACGATTTCGACAGTATGATGAAAAACCGCCTTGTCCCGGTGCAGGGTTGTAATTAGGAGGCTCAAACTCATCTGGTGATTCATACCCTATGCTCCCCATACGAGGAAGTGGTGGTCGTTGTTGGAGCTGGTGCGAAGATCGCTGGGGGGTGGTGTTGACGTTAACATTTTGGGTTTGAACTGATAGATGACCGATGTTTTGTGACAGTGGCTGTTGTCGTTGTTGTTGTTGTTGTTGTTGTTGTTGGGAAGGTGGTGGTGTAGGTTGTGGTGAATGTGGTTGTGGCGATGACGGGGAGCTGTTGCTCACTAACCCCCCTGTAGGGTTGGGGGAGCTACCGGCCACTCTTGGGACGGCCATGCTAGAAACACTCTTTCAAGAACCAATCCGACTGCCAAAATGCCTTGGCCTCCTACCATAGCAATCAGCTGGTCGCACGCGTCCGAGATGTTGACAAGGGCCGTGAGGAATAAAACGGTCTCGAAGAGGTTCCCTATCATGAGGGTGATGGACATCATGGTGGGGTGTGTGTAAGTGGTGGGTGGCCGGGGTCTTATATAAACTGACAGGGTAGTGAAAAACTAGAATAGCTCAAGGTAATAGTGTAAAGGAAGGAGCGTTAATGCTTGGTTGTTCCTAGGGCCCCGTCACTTCCCGGAGAGCGGCAAACGGAGTTCGCCCTATTGACGGGTCGTGTGTGTGTGCTGCCCGGTGTGTGAGGATCAGAGGGTGTGTGTCTCCTGAGTGCGGATTCTCCAATCCAACCTTCTGGTTTTCACGACCTATGCTGATGACACTAGTGGAGACTGTTCTCTGCAGACAAGAGGTGGAATATCCTGGTTTGCCGCGCGGTCTCGGTTCTACTCCCTTCGCTGGCAATTAGCGGCTTTCCTTTTGGACGAGAAGGCCGAACTCGTGCGAAGTCGACGGGTTACGTAGTGGCAGTTCCTTAGTGGCAGTGTGTGCTGTGAGCAGGGTCCTTGTCAGGTTTGGGTGGCTTGGGTGGTATGCCTGTAGGGTCTAACCAGAAAATCGCATGTGAGGGTGGGCTGCTAGGGGGGAATATTCGAGAGATAAGCGCGAGATTAATTCATCAAGGGTTGAAGTGCGACTCTCTGATCAGCCATTTTTTTCTGGTCCAACAAAGTCGTTTGCAGTTGACAGGCAGGATCTCCATTTTCGGACAAGCAGTAAAATCCCCGGACGTCGCCTACCATTAGTGAGAAGTAAAGAAAGTGTAAATTTCCCAGTAGCACAACCGCATGATGGTGCCTGTTGAGCATTGAAGGCTCATGGTTCCTCTCTGAAGCAATCCCTATTCCCCTTCAGCCATCCTTCTGACCAAAATTCCCATCACGATCAAGAAAGTTGTGATCGAATGCGGAGGGGCACCTTTTCGTCATTCCAAGACATGTCGTTCGCTTGCCAAGCCGGCCGGCACGGTCCAGCTGACCCCCAGTGATCGGCTCCGACATCTAATGTGCCCCGGATAACGATGCCGAGAATACCCACTGGGATCTCGAAACACCGCAATTCTTTTAGTTCCCTTTCCCCTCTGCCATCCGCCCTTCATCATTCCGAATTTCCCCATGCTCCCACGTACGTCATGCGAATGCGGTAATTCCTTTCATGTTGCAACTGGGCAGTGTTCGTCTTCGCCCTTGCCCTCGCCCTGTGTTTGTGCTGCTCGTCCAACCCGTCACCTCCTAACACACGATATATACGCTCCCCGTTTGTTACCAGCCCGGCAATGAGCTTGTGGAACCGCCATCTTTCAGGTGCCTTGCATCGTGTTACGATGTGCATAATATAAAGGCGGTGTCCGAGGACCGGCGCTATCTTGCCAGCACAGAGATTACAACAGATCTTATTTCTCTTGGTGGTGCATAGTCGCAATACTGGGCGCATGGCCCCACTGTCCAATGTAAGACGAGAAACGCTTGCCTGCTGCAGTAGTAGGACCTGTCAAGAGAGAGAGAAAAAAGCAAATTTTTCGATCTAGAAGGGCCCGTATTCCGGTATCACGCACATCAGCGCATTCTTTTCGAGTAGGACGGTCCGACCGATGCAGATATCGATATGTACAATGTCACTGCCCCTACTCCCTTCGCTGATGAGGGCATATGAGCATAAGAAACACCTGGCCACGCCAATACCCAAGCCAGTCATATCAGGCGGTTGTATCATATCGAATCTGTTATCATTTGTAACTGCCTGTAACTGTTACGTATTAATGGAACAAACCTCACCGTATTTTACCTGACCTTGTCCTACGACAGACGACGGGTTGGAAAGCCGATTGTTGCCCAGAGCTGCAGTCAGGGGTCACCCAATCATGGCGGTTGTTTATTTCGAAATCAGCAAAGTCGACATTGGTCGTTACGAGCATGACATCCCAAGCCTGCCCCTTTCTTTAGGAACTCTAATCGAAAAAAGCACACGCAACCGCCTCGTCTTCAAGTTTTGCAAGGAGAGTACCAGTTTCTACCCCAGAATCCTCGGAGCAACCACCTCCACCCAAACGCCAGGTATTATCGCCCCGTGGACACGGGAGAAAGGGTCGTTTTGCGCGCATGTAAGAATGGTCAAGCGACACATCCCACAGAGAGCCGCCAATGCGAAAAATCTTTTTGGTGTATACTGTCCAGGGAATAAAAAGAAAAAGGGAAGAAATATGAACAGAGAGATAAAACGCCAGTCCCATGATGTAATATGATGCTTTTTGGTTACCCCCAATTTGTTATGCATTTAGTCGTGGTTGAACAAGACGCTGATGGATTCACCATGGTGGACGCGCCGGATCGCCTCGGCAAAGATGGGCGAGATATCCAGAACATCCAGCTTGGAGCCCAAGAGTGCCTTGTGCTTGTCCTGAGGCACCGAGTTGGTCACAACCACCTTGTCGATGGCAGACGCCTGGACACGGTTGATGGCGTCGCCGCTGAAGACGCCGTGAGTGAGAAGAGCGTAGATCTTGGTCGCACCCTCCTTTTTGCAGAGCTTGGCAGCGCGTGTAATCGTGTTACCCGTGTCGAGAAGGTCGTCGACGAGGATGCAAATGCGGTCCCGCACATCGCCCACCAACATCATGCTTGCGTTTTGCCGGTCCGTGATCTTAGTAGGGCGGCGTTCCTGTTTTAAATGGTTAAGGACGGAGCGCTCCTGGCAGCAACAAGAGGATAATACCTTGTGAATAAGGGCGAAATCAACACCCATGCTGTCAGCAATCGCTGTCGCGCGCTTCGCACCGCCTGCATCGGGAGAGATGATCACGGCATCCTTGTAGTTGGGGATGTGCTGCTGAATGTACCGCTTGAGCAGAGGCCTTCCGTACAAATTGTCGACGGGCACATCAAAGAATCCCTGTACTATTTTCGAAAGTCAATACCCTCCTGGGTGACACGGCTGGATGGGGGAGAAAACGTGGCCCTGAGCTCCGGGCCTTCACACAGAGTTCCAAATTCTTGGCATGTAACCGACGAAAGGGGGTAGCCTCAAAGTTACACGTACCTTGAGGGTCGTGCAAATCCATGGTAATGACTGTCGCCAACATGTTAGCACAATGCTTACAGCCGCATCAACAACTCAAGGCAAGCAGAAAATTCGAGACCCACGCCATTGGGGCTGATAGTCAAACAGGGGTGATTTATCGCAAACACCAAAAGATATGCGTACCATGATCAGCACCAGCACAGTTCAAGAGGTTCGCAACCAGCGTGCCAGCCTGCGCAACCCACTGCTTATAGCCGGGCTTCGCTTGGAATGCGCCGATGTGCGAGAGGTTCTCATAATCGTGCGTCGTGTAGGCTCCGGCCCGCGTGGCGGGGCTTGTAGTGCTGGTGCCGTTAACCCCGTTCCCAGGGAAGTACCCGTCGCCGTTTGGCTGCTTGACGGGGGACTGGGCGCCGTTCCCGTTGGTCAGAGATGTCTTGAGGAGTCTGCTCGTGATGTCGGTGCCATTCGTGAGGCCGGCGCTCTTTGGGATACCAGGCGCTGGCGTGGCTGGGACACTGTCGAAGGTATAATCCTTCTTTCCACTCTCCGATCCAGCCTTGAACAGAGGCGCACCGGCCTTGTTGTATGGGAGATCTGGTTGTCTCGAGTAGGGAAACAAGGGCAGGACAGCCGTGACCCTACGCGCTGAACCTGTCTTGCAGGCAGAGATCATGATGCACAGATCCATGAAGTGATCATTGAGCCTGCTGCCGTTGCCCCCAAAGCCCGTCTGAATGATGTATACATCCTTGCCTCGAACTGAATCCTGGATCTCGCACCGGCTTTCTCCCGAAGAGAACTTGGTCAAGATGCGGTTGCATGGTGGTAAGCTGAGCGCATTACACACGCTGTCGACCAGGGCCGGGTGCGAGTTGCCGCCGAGGACCACGATGTTGCGGACCATGATGACGGCTCAATTGGCTCTTGGAAGGGGAACGGCGTAATCCGACGAAATCGTCAACGAGAACCGTTGTCGGGAGACAGCCGACAACGAAAAGTTGGGGTGCTGGCGAGATGTGGGAGGGGCCCCTAAATACGTGAGGCAGGCCAAGGAAGCGGTTTAGCGGCGGGAGGCACAGGACCAAAAGCTCGACAACCGAACGGATCCGATGACCGGCAGGGGAGCGAAGATTTTCGGCAGCTGCAGGTGCAGTCGATGATGACGATTGATCGCTGCCAAGGGGAAGAAGACAATGGCCGGTGTAAAGTCTTCAGAGGAGTAGTTGTGCTGACAGAGGGCTGGCAATAAGCTCTTCAAGGATTAAACTCCCCAAAACCTTCAAGGTTCCTCGTGTTGCCGGAAGAAGTTTTGATGCCAGGATCTATAATTTTGTTCAACGGAGAATGCCGAGGATAGGCGGTTTGGACTTGCTGAAAGGAAGCCTATAGATAGTAGAGCACCACCACTGGGGCTGCCAATGGCCGAAACAAGAGAAGAGCGGAGAGAGTCTGCTACAGACAGGAAGAGGTGGCAGAAAAGAGGAAGAAGAGAGAAAGATGGGAGGATATCACAGGGGAGTCATGGTGAGGCGTGTAAATGGGGAACAGATGGATGCGGATGAGAATTGTCGTTGGAAGAGAAACAGCAGCAGGGTGGGCTTTGAGTGGGACTGGCCTTCGCCGCGGGGCAGGCTAAGAAAATAAAACAGAGAAAAAGTTTTTGCGGCTTCACGGCTGTGAGTGAGTGATTCAAGGTTCTCGCCTCATCCATTGACGTCGCCTTCGGTCGGATGAGGTACCAGGTACCTGCCCGCCGGCCTGCTGGGGTCGTGCCGGTCAGGAATGATGCGATATTTTTTTTCCTCTTCGAAGAGCGGCATTGACTTTCAGCGGGGGGCAGGTTTAGCCGCGCGCTGATTGGACGCGAGTTCAGTTGGGACGTGCGCTGCAGCACTGGCTTGCATGGAGGGGCAAGTTCGCCCAACAGAGACCATGTGCTATGTTCCTCATGGTAGGCCTCATCATTAACTTTTTTCGGGGCCAGGCCTGACTCTGATGCTGCAGCGGTCGTCACCGGCCAGACTGTTTTCTGCATCAATACTTTTGCGGGGAAGGGTGAGACCTTCAGAGACAGACAGTCGTAACCAACCTTACTAGTTAATAATTTGTTTGTCTTTTCTTAACGGCCTCGACTTCATCCGAGTAGTGCGCCTCAAGATCCCTGCATCGCTACCATGAATGCGTGAGCTAGGAATATCATCCACCGCAACATCTATCCGATTGCAACATCCATTCCCAGTCATTGGCTTCCTTTCATCCCGGACATCACGAGAACTGAGGCACCATGAAGATCCTCGAGGCCCAATCTGCCGTGCTCACCAACTACGAGGTGTACCAGCACATTGTCGATATCCAGCAGAGTAACAACGCTGGCAAGAAGAAGAGACGGATGCCAGAGGATGCTTTCCGCCTCAGCAAAGAGGTCAGCTTTTTCTGTCTTGGCTAATTGATACCCTGGATATTAGTCACAGTGACTAACACACGTCTCTAGGTCCTTGACTACCTGCAGACGAAGCCATACCCGCTTCACGACCAAAAAGAGAAACAGCACTACAGCCAAAACAGCCTTGAATTGCTCTGTGAGAAGCTCGCAGAGTCCTTCCCGGACATCACCAAGGGCGAGGGTCTTGCCATTTTCGACGTGCGACCGACCAACATCGCAGTTCTGACTACATTGATCGAGGCCATGGATGACCGATTCACCGAGGAGGAGCAACACCGGATTGTGGATCTGGTTATTGAGATCCTTGGACAAGACGAGCCTCAAGACGAAGAAGAGGAAGGCGAGGAAGATGATGAGGATGGAGATGCGGCCCAGTCTGTTGAGGTTGCCAATGGCGCATAGAGTCCCGACGAAGAGTACCCACTGCGCCGCGCCGGTGTGTGGTTGAGAATATTGTTACATGATGGCGCATCCCCCTTCGCTCTGTCCGCCCTCCTCAGTCGTCGATTTCAGAGCGGTGCTACAAATGTCATCAAATACCTCGGGAAGAAGCTCGCCCGTTACAGCTGAGCACTCCATGTACTTGTCTGCGCGCATTTCTTGGGAGCGAGCATACGCTTCTTGCGGATATATGATTCCATTGGGATCATCTTCGGAGCGCAAGTCCCTTTTCAAACCCAGCACGAGCATCGGCAGCCGATCATGGTTGAACGTCGCCCGTACTTCCTTCACCCACTGTGCATCACTTGTCAGAAACGATAATATTTGAGCCAGTGGGCGGGATAGTGGTACACACCACTCGCTGGAGGTGAATGAGACTCAACCGCTGGCTGATGTCATAGCAGATGATGACGAGGTCTGGACGGAGCAATTTCCAGCTTTCAGGGCTGGATGTATCGTAGAACTCGAAACGATACTGCCCTTTTCGAGCGCGGATGTCGAACACGAAGGGTTGATCCATATCTCTCAGCATGGTAATGGGCACATTGCCTTGGAGATTGGGACGACCCTGGCTGATCCGTCTGTTGAGAATGTTAGTTAGCGCTGGATACCAGACAGTTATTGTAGCAAGAGATAGAGCACAGACGATAAAAAAGTAGTTTTGCCGCATTTCTCATCCCCCAGCAGGAGGATAGTGATAGTTTGGTCTTCCATGGTATGTAAGTGACATGATCAGACCAGCCGAGTTTATTGAAGCGGTTCCCAAAGGTCATATAGCGCGCCACTGGTGTTTGGGGGTGCTAAACGTTATCAAAGTGGTTATCAATCCACGCTTTATCGATAAGTCATGCCAAGCATGGGCCCACAATATTTTCAGAGGGGTCAGTTCATTGGGCTGTGAGACATCCGAACATTTGACCCTGCATAAGTCACCAGAGTCCTTTAAGTGAGAAGGAGTCATAATTGAGCCTCATCTTATGAGCCTATGAACTCTTTGCCAGCCTTTCGGAGGAGTGTCAACAGACCAGCGCATGCGCACAAGCGAGCGGTGACTTTTGTTCTTACAAACGCCACTCAAGTCTCTTCTCAGTCTTCTGTCGTTGCGATTCGCTTACGCAAAGAATCAAACTCACCACAATCTTCGTCAAGTCGGAATATCGAACTCAAGAACAAGATGGACTATCAAAACTGGACCAAAGAACGGTTGTTGGAGCGTGTAAAGGAGCTAGAGGCTCAGCTCAAGTCTCAATCCCAATCACCGCCATCACAACCTACCACCACCACCACCATCACCACCACCACCACAGCACCATCACAACCAAAGCACCCAGTAGCAACAACTCCAACAGTAGAAGAATGTGAGCCCCCCAAAAAGAAGCAAAAGAAAATATCCACCGGCATCGACCCCTCCCGCTACACCACCCGTCTCATCGCGCTTAAGCTCTCCTACCTCGGCAAGAACTACGGCGGCTTCGAGTACTCCGGCAGCGGCTCTCTGCCGTCAATTGAAGAGGAACTCTGGAAGGCCCTCGTCAAAGGCTGCCTCATCACCCCGGCCGCCGACCCAACCAAGATTGACTTTTCGCCGTTTGAATACTCCAAATGTGGGCGAACAGACAGGGGCGTGAGCGCCTTTGGGCAGGTGATCTCCATCCGGGTCCGCTCTAACAAACTACCACCCCTCAAAAAAGAACCAGAACAACAACCAGAGGAGGATATAGTGATGGAAGGCACCCCCGAGCAAGAGCAACAGCAACAAGTTGAGCAGCAGCAAGATGACACAAAACAGCCCGGAAAGAAACAACCAAAAAAATCCAAGCTCCCCAAGAAAAGCTGGGAGGACATTACGGATGAGATCAACTACCCCAAGGTCCTCAACCGCCTTTTACCCCCCGACATCAAGGTGTTAGCCTGGGCGCCAACCTTGCCAGAGGGGTTTTCTGCACGGTTTTCTTGTTATGAGAGGCAATACAGATACTTCTTCACCAACCCCTCCATGCCCCCCACCATCCTTTCCCCGGGGGAGAAGTCGGGTTGGTTAGACATCCCCGCCATGAAAAAGGCAGCGAAATACTTTGAGGGGTTGCATGACTTCAGGAATTTCTGCAAGGTTGACGGGGGCAAGCAGATAAGTAACTTCCAGAGGAGGATATTCGAGTGTGATATTGAAGAGGTTCAAGGGCAGGATTTGGGGGGGGTGAATTGGTGGGGACAAGGGGAGCAAGGGAAAGAGGATAAGGTTTACTATTTCCACGTGAGGGGCTCGGCATTTTTGTGGCATCAGATTAGGCACATGGTTGCGATTGTGTTTAATGTTGGGCAGGGGTTGGAGGAGCCGGAGATTGTGAAGGAGTTGCTGGATACAGAGAAAAATGGGAGGAAGCCGGGGTATATCATGGCCGAGGAGGTGCCGTTGGTGCTGTGGGATTGTATTTTCCCGAAGAGGCCAGAGGCTGTGACGGAGGGGGGGAAGAAGGAGACTATTGTTACTGGGAGTAGTGAGGATGAGAGAAGCTTTATGCATAACCCCAACTTCAAAGGGGAGATTAACTTCAAAGATGATGGAGTGGATTGGGTTTGGCTTGGGGAGGACCAGCCGGGGAATCTGATGGGGAGTAATGGGTTGGTGGATCAGCTTTGGGAATACTGGCACGAGAGGAAGATGGATGAGCTGTTGTCGGGGTTGCTGTTGCAACAAGTGGCGACAAGGGCGGATTTGAGTAGGAAGTTGGGGAAGGAGGAGCCGCCGCCGAGGAAGAATGGGAGGGTGAATTTGCAGAGGGTGTATAAAGGGGGGCATGTGACGAGGTCGTCGGGGGTGTACGTACCAGTGATGAAGAAGGAGTTGATGCCGACGCCGGTGGAGATTAACCACAAGTGGGCGCAGGCAAAGGGGTTTAAGGATTCGGAGGATATGGCCAATACTAAGAACTGGAGGAGCGTGATCAAGGCGAATAAGGCTGCTGAGAAAGCGGCGGTAGCAGCAGCTGGTGGTGCGGAAAAAGTAGAATAGTTGGTGCAAAACACATGCAAAATAAAACAATTCAAAATTTCATTCTCGCTTGCTTTGCTATCCAAACATATCACGAGCTTTCCTACTTAATTGTCCTTCCTCCCTATCGTCCCCGTCTGCCCCCAACTCCCCCCTAGACTCTGATGGTTCGGATCGCCCTCATACAAACACCCCCTCACCCCCCTCCAGACCTCCTCCACTATTTTCCGTCCAGGTAACAACCTCGGAAACACCACGACAATATCCTCCTCTCCCTCGACAATAACAATAAGGTAATACCGCACCTCGAACCCCCTGAACGCCTCGTTGATCAGCACATCCCGTATCTTCTCTGTGGGTATAAACCTCGTCTTGGTTGGCGTCGTCCCCCAGAACCACCACTTCCACCCCCTCCATCTGTTGCTCCCGTCTGAAGTATTCGGAATGGGACTGCTGAACGACGACGAAGAAGTAGATGTTTGAATCCCAAGTCCACGGAGGACGAGGAGAGATTCGGTTGTGTGGAGCTGCGTGAAGAGAGAGAAGTAGGTTATTACCGAGGCGATGACGGCCAAGCCGGAGTTGGAGAGGGGTTGTGTGATTGACGCGAGGAACTGGCCGGGTGGGGAGGAGTGGAGGGCTTGGAGGAGATGGGAGGCAAGGAGGAGAAGGTCGCCTTGGTAGAGGAGGTCAGCTACTGGAACGGAGGTGATTGGTGATGGGTGGGAGGGCTCGTGGAAGAAGCGGGAGTAGATCGTTGTTATGGCTGCGGCGAATATGGCGGCGCGGAGGAGCGAGATGGTCAGGAGGCAGATGCGGAGGGGGATGGTCAGGGGCGGGCAGGTGGTGACCGTGAACTCGGCGGTTGTCGGGGAGGGCCGACGGAGATAGAGGTGGGGGGCTGTGGTGAGCATCTTGGTGTTGCGTTGTTTGTCTCGTATTATGTGATGCCCTCTCGATGACAGAGCTGGGGTCTTGAGTTGATGCGATGCGCCGAGTGTTGGCGGTTGGTAGTCAAGGCCTTGATTTCTTTGTAGTGACTATAGTATGGATGGCAAAATGCTGCTGTCACCTTTCCGCCTTTTCTTGTGCCATGTCTTCCTTCGCAGGCTCCTCAATCGCCCTTTGTTTGCTGGTGTTGGCAATGCAGATGCACCATGGCAATTGAAGCTCAACGCGCCCAAGTCCACCAGCACCCTGAACACCGTATCTTCCTATCGATACTGATACCACCCCTAACCCTGTACCGTTCCCCCTCTAAAAACTGTAGCCCCACTTGCAGGGCCTGTAGAACCATGCTTTATATATTAGTTTAAACATGTAAATTATCGGCTGTAATGGTCATATTGGTTAAGGAGACGCCTGAAAATCTTCTCCCGACTTTAATCTCATAACCATGAGAACTTCCCCCGCGGCGCCCAGCGTGAATCTTGCGGTGGCCACCCACTCGCATGGGTAACCTGCGATGCTGCGCCGTGGCCCTAAGCAATGAAGATGACACTTGAGGGAGGCTTCACTCTGCAGAGGCATCTTCACCGTCAGATGGCAGGCTGGATCACGATCGTGGGGGGAACGTGAGATGGAGCGGAGAGGTGGGGAGGTCGACTCCAATTTTTGCAACTTTTTTTTTCTGCACTTTATTTTTTTTTTTCGGACTCGCATCATCTGTCAATTGATTCCTTGCTGCCAGAAGAGGTGTATATTATTTTCCAGCCTGTTCGAGTGCTGCAGATCGAATTTCGGTCAATGGAAGTGGGATTGACGAGGCCATCACCACCACCACCACCCTCCCTATGCGTTCAACTTACGATAACCATGATTGAACAATTTTTTGTCTTGTCAGTCAAAACATACGAGCACTGATAGCCGGTAACAAACAAGTTGGCCATTCATAATTTTGCTATTCTGTCTTACATGGTTCGTCTTCTCTGCTTTCCTACTTCTTCTCGAACACTTTTACTAACCCATCTTTCTAGACAGTTATTCTTGTGATCCCCACCCCTCTCTATATTCCCAATGATAATGATGATGCTGTCTAGTATGACTTGAGATCTAGATTTATGATCACAACAATCCTCCCTACTTGTGTGTCACTAATGAAGCCAATTGAGCCTGCTGTTCGACTCCTGTCATAACTTTCTTTCCCCCCCTCGTTTCATTGTTTTCACGCATCCGCGCACAATCTTATGAACTGTCATCCTCCTCCTTATAGTGCTCAATAATCCTCAACCTCTCCGCCGGAGTAACATACTTGACATGCTCAACACCCCCCTCCAGCACCGCGACTCTCATCATTGCCAGCAGCTAAAGATATCTCTATCAGCTCATCTTCCATGTCAGCAAAAGAGAGGGAGAACCCACGTTATGCGCAGCATTACTATGTTCATACACCCCGCCTCCAAACGCAGCCGTCGCATCTTTTCCCACCTTCGCCCTGATGATCACCGTCCCACCAGGGTGCTTCCTCTCAAATTCACTCGCGTCATGAATGTACCCATTGATCAAAATTAACGAGTTATTCTTCGCCTCCTTTTGAAACGTCTCCCAGCTCACCAGCGGTAAATTATCCGGCCTAGCCGGCCACCTGATCTTTTCCTGCTTTCTCTTCAGCTTCCTCAGCGACATGGTCAGCTCCCCCTTGCTGATCTCGTTCTGCGGAAAAGTTTGCAACTGTGTGGCAAAGCCGAGACGGGAAGTGAGATAAATAAACCACTTCGTCGGATCATACTGGTACCATTTTATCCCGTTCCGATAATCAACAGGGAACTGATGATGAAAATTGTGGTAGCCCTCGCCCGCCGTGACGATGGCGGTGAAGAAGTGGTTCCGGGGCGTGTGCTTGTCGTCAAAGGGAGCATCGCCAAAGGTGTGGGCGAGGGAGTTGATGGACATGATACTGTGCTGGACGACGGTCAGCCGCAGCATAGCGGCGTAGCAGATGCCCCCCGCCCAGTCGCCCCAGAAATAACCGGCGACAAAGGCCGGCATGACGTAGGCTAGCAAGGGGAAGAGCTTGAAGTAGTAGCGGTGTTGGAACATGACGAGCTTGTTCTTCTTGAGGTCGGAGACGTCAGTCGGGCCGGCTTGGATGTCCCGACGAAAAAGGATCCAGCCGGCGTGCGTCCACCAGAAGCCTTCTTTGCCGGAGTGAGGGTCGAGGTCAGAGTCGGTGTACCGGTGGTGGGCGCGGTGCTCGCGAGCCCACCAGAAGGCACTGCCTTGGACGCCGCAGGTGCCGCCGACGAGGAGGAAGATTTGGAGGGGGACGGAGGCTTTGAAGGAGCGGTGAGAGTAGAGTCTGTGTGAGCCGGCGGTTGAGCCTGTGAGGTGTTAGATGCTTGCTCGGCCGTGTTTATATGTCATGGCTGTCTCAAGGGTAACCAACCAATGATGCTGAACCAATAGAGGAAAACGGACCACCATAGTGTCTTGGTCTGCAACGGCACATAGAGCAGCCCGTATAGACCTATCACTGGGGAGACAGTGAGAACAATCATGCTTTCCCACTTTATCCGCTGCCATAGCGTCTCGATGGGCTTCTCAGCCTTGGCAGGAGGAGATGCCAATGGGTTCTTCTCGATGGCCAACGTGGCCGCCGGTTCTTCGGTGACGGTGACAGACATGCTGAAGGCTTCACCTACGACAATGGACGGCGAGAACAGATAGAGAGAAAGTTTGTTAGCCTTCTATGAGATCACCAACTTAGGTCGGTCAATGGCAGCGTGGCATCAGAACTGCCCTTATATCCCCCCAGCTGACCGGCCATACCACCAGGAAAAGTACTTATGAGATACCTATTCTCCGCCGTAAATGCTGACTCTATCGGTAAGACTGTCGTGACATTCCCAATGGCTGTCAAAAAGGGGTCGAAAAAGAGAACCAACAACGTTGAGCAGGCACGGGAACGGAAAGCCCGGCCATGACACGGCTCCGGCTCCGATGGACATAACAAATCCTTTCGGGTCTTGCAGTCGGTGTAAAGAGCAAGTAGACTCGGCAGTACCGGCTTTTGTCTCGAATGTGAGACTAGCTGTTGCCAGGCAGGCAGGGTTAGGGGACTCCTACATGACATCCGGTTATGTAGCCACCACTCGATCTTTGGCTTGTGCAGACACAGGTCTGAATAAGTAAGTTGTGATAACCTCGCTTTTTGGGGGTCCAGTCACTCAGGGTCCGAGATGCGGACTTTCGAACGGAATGCCAGATAAAGCAGATCAAGCTTTGAACTGTCAGCACTTTGACTTTGGACTCTGGACAGGAATGAAGGAGCAATCGTGACCGGAAAGGGGGCAGATCTTCCGTCTCCGACTATGGACAGGCAATTCAGGCGCGCGATTATCACCTTGACAATCACAGGGGATTCTGCATGTCAGCCTGGGCCAGCGGGTTTCATTGCCAGAAGGGGCTGAATACTAAGAGTAACGCTGTCCCCGACAGGGAGGTGAGGGACCAGTGTGCCAGTTCAGGGGGAGGCTATCGCCATCTGCACAACGGTAGGCCCCGACGGGTTTGATGTGAAGTTCTTTTGCTCAGACTCGTATGCTTCACGGCGTTTAAGGTATCTAACGATGCCGATCCTCGGAATGATCGGAGGCTGACCAGAAACTGGAAATCATGTATGACGCGGCAAGACGTTGCACAATCACATCCACGGGTACGGGTGGTAGATGATCTGCGAAATTCACAGGTGCTTTTGCAACAGAAAGTGATGCGGAGGATTCGACCTGCGGGACGGGAAGGAAAAGGAAGAGACATTGTATCATGGCCAAATATGGCGTTTGCTGTTATACCAATGATTAAGAAAGGTGGGAGAGGACGGGAATGCGCTAGTGAGGCTCTGTCGGACTGCCGTGTACCTAGGTGGTATGTGGCGCTCTGGATGGCTCCCAACGAGAGCGGCACGGGCCTTCCGTCGCTGAATCTTCAGAATATGTAAGTGTTAGCAAGACGAACCTCAGACCAGTTCTTGCTCGACAATAAGATCCTGGTATCTTTGTGGAAATCTTGAAAGACAAGCCTCCCACAGAATCAGACACTTGTCTACCTTCCAGACCAAGCAGCCTTGTTGCAGATGCGCAACGGGACTCGAGATGTGCGCCGTTGCACTAACAGTTAAGTGATGCCGCCCCTGTTGTGGCTGTGTGGGGGGGCACCACACCTCCAACAACTGCCGCTCCTACCTCGGATCCCGGATTTGTCGGACGCATTGTTGCTTGACGAAGGACCCTTTGTACCATAGAGGTTATTCGGAGCGGCTAGAAACT
The DNA here is from genome assembly GCA_033296915.1 of Triangularia setosa. Taxonomy (NCBI): domain Eukaryota; kingdom Fungi; phylum Ascomycota; class Sordariomycetes; order Sordariales; family Podosporaceae; genus Triangularia; species Triangularia setosa. Next base: position 189,116 of record MU866100.1, on the reverse strand, counting down.
GGAAGAGAGAATACCTATGCCGCTTCAATGCTGTCTCTGAAAGTGTGGCCGAGATGGACCCGTCCCTGCTCCGTCCTGAGCGGATGGCGCGAAGACAGGCAGCTCCGGCCATACATTCACAGCAAGGCTGATGGTTCCCTGGTACCTCCGTCCCCGTGGCGCAACTTATATACCAACTCGATCAGTCCCACGCAACCTCGACGAGCATGCCAACCATCCCATACCATCACTCGAGACAAACCGATCATGTTCAACCCACTTCAAGGCTGGCGGTCTGAGCCAGCGCCTTTCCACCAGGGTTATTCGGCCTTTGTCAATGGCAAGTGGAAGAAGCTCGACAGCCCAACCAAAACCATCGTAGATGGTTCCAACACACCAACCCGCTTTTCTGTCTGGTCCTGGAATATCGACTTCAAGTTGGATGTGCCGGTAGCTCGCATGAGGGCTGCTCTTAACCATGTCCGATCCTTGGTGGCGTCTCAAGGCGGCATTCCGTGCATCATCATGTTCAACGAGATGGTTGCATCCGACCTGGAACTGATAGGGGACGACGAGTGGGTTAGAGAAACTTACAATGTGACCGACCTGACCGGGGAGCACTGGAACTACCCCAACTTCCCACCCGGATTTGGCTATGGTGAGCTCTCGGTGACACAAGGTGATGGGGTCTTGCATGCTGACGACTTTGGCCAGGAACATGCATTCTTGTCCCCAAGGTGTTTCCCATCAAGGCCGTGTTCCGTGTCTATTACCCCAACTCGTCGATGCAGCGTGACGCCCTGTTCGTCGACATTGCTATCCCACGAGACAAGGTTCTTCGCATTTGCACCACCCACCTAGAATCGCTGGTGGCCCGGCCACCCAAGCGGCCGGCGCAGCTTGCCACGGCTGCCAAGATTTTGCACCAGGCACACGCTGGCATTCTTGCGGGAGACCTCAACGCCATTGAGCGCTTCGACTGGACCCTCCACCAGGAGAACAAACTCAAGGATGCTTACCTTGAAACTGGCGGCAAGCCCGGAGATGAGGCTGGGATGACATGGGGACTGATGGGCCGCAGCTATGACCGGCAGCGGTATGGATTGAGCAGAATGGACAAGGTGCTCTTTTGCGGGAAGACAGCGGTACTCGATTATGGCACCTTCGGGCTAGACGTTGAAGTGGAAGATGAGGTGGACCGGCAGAAGTTGATGGCCTCTTGGGGCTTGCAAAAAGGCTGGGTGACAGATCATTTGGGCGTCCGGGCCGAGTTCCAGATCGAGGAGGTGGAATGAAGGCGCTAGCTTCTATGGTGTATAATATCGATGTATGTATGACTCGTAATGAACAATAATAGATATCTACCTCATGGCTGTGGAAGCAACAAGAGTCAGGAACGGCTATTCATGCTCTGGACGGTGGTGGGTTGTGAAACGGTTTAAGCCAAGACGGTCCCGGGTCTTAGCTACCACATTCTCGGGTCGGGGACCGACCCACGCGCCGTCGGACCAGGGGTCGATATCAAATGCTGGGTTCACATCGAGGTCGGATGTTTGGAGGTTTTGTGCCTTCGAGAAACCGTAGCGACCCCTACCTCTACCTAGATTTAGACGGTGGACCTCACGCACCGTTGGAGAAACGGGGGCGCTGGTTTTTCTCATGGCAAAGGCGTTGTGAACTGCTTGCACCCTGGTGTATGCGGCGTACTGCAGCGACCACTCTGGGAACTTGATCCAAGTTGTTACCGTGCCCAGTGAGCGGAGTTCAGAGTGCGATACCTGCAACAATGCTTCATGAATATTGGCTTTCTAAATGAAGCCCATGATCTCGAATAATTCCAGAAATACTCAATGATTTGCACGTGTCGGATAGAAGAAGGAGAATTCCACATCCGCTCGCTTTCACATGATAAACGAGGTAAAAGTGCTGGGTGGTAAGGTAACATTGAATACGGAGTGGGGGGTTGAACTGGCCGGTAATTATGGGGGCCGTTAAGGCCCACCTGGCACAGCATCCTGGCCCTGGCCGCTGGAGGTCCAGCCGCCCACCCATTGACGACATGGCGATCACTGCTTTCCACAAAACCACATGCTGTCTCTTTACACCACCTCCTTCTTTCAACCTTAAGCCATAGTTTCTCCGGTACACCCACCCGCCATCCCTATCTCCACAACGGCTTCTCAGAAATAGAACACCCCTCCTACGCTGCTGCTGTCCTGCGATGACCTCTTTGGTCTCTGAGTTCATCATCACACCTGTTCTGCGACAAGCCCGCCGCTTCTCTTCAAGTTTCGCCACTGAGGAACCACCAGCATCGCGACACAACAGAGAGAGGTCAGTTGAGGAGTCGACCTCTGCTCCCGAGAATGTTACAATGGAAGACGATCAGGACGTGGTGATGGTAGTGACAAATGCGGGGGAAGCTTCTTCGAGCGCTGTGCCAGCGATAGCGCCAGCGCCAGCACCGGAGGCGACCCCACCGCCACCCGCCTCACTCCCAACCACAACCGCAAATATCGTATCGTCATCGCCGAGTCAAGCGGCAGAAATCCTACGGAATACCCCAGAAGTTACCATTGCTATCAGGACATTATCGGTCCGGCAACCAAGTTCTCCTGCCCCGTCCGCTCCTCCGAGGGCCGTCTCAGACGCAGATGATGGATCCCGCCAGGCAAACACGATGCGAAGACACCCTTTGCCTGAAGACGACGGCATGGGAGAACTACGGAAGAAGATACGGGGTGTGCAAGAGATGGATATTTCCCAGAGCCTCAAGGCACAACTGGTCCACCAGTTGTTGACGGAAAAGTACACACTGGCACAGCAAAAGAACGGCTCACTGAAATCGACAATACGACCCGAATCCCCCATGGGTCGGGCGAGACCATCAGACCACAACACATCCCCAGAGTCTTTTGGGGCATTGCAGGCATTGAAAGCTTGGAATCCACTCAGTGCCGAATCTGCGCCACTCGAGCTGCCCCTGACTGCGGAGGATCTGAGGCCGACGTATGCGCCTGGCGTTTTGATCGATCAGGATGGCGAGGTCGAGAGTCCGGCGTCGGATAATCCGAATGAGAAGCAGCACCTGGGCTGTAATCACTATCGGAGGAATGTCAAGCTACAGTGCGCCACCTGCGAACGCTGGTACACGTGCCGAATGTGCCACGATGCCGTGGAGGATCATGTCTTACCCCGCCAGCAAACCAAACACATGCTATGTATGCTTTGTGGCTGCGCCCAGAAGGCCTCGGATACGTGCGTAAGGTGTGGAGAGTCGGCAGCCAACTATTACTGTGGCATCTGCAAGCTTTGGAACGACGACCCTAACAAGCCCATCTACCATTGTTCTGACTGCGGGCTCTGCAGAGTCGGGCAAGGGTTGGGAAAGGACTTTTACCACTGCAAGGTCAGCATCTCAATGACACGCCCCAAGACTCCGGTACCTCGGTACACTAACATCCCCATAGAAGTGTATGGCTTGCATCTCCATGACTGGCGAGCACAAGTGCATCGAGCGGTCTATCGACTGCGATTGCCCCATTTGCGGCGATTACCTCTTCAACTCCATGAAGACCGTAGTATTTATGCAGTGCGGCCACAGCATCCACAAGCGCTGCTTTGAACTGCACATGGAGACCTCCTACCGCTGTCCCATCTGCAGCAAGAGTTGCGTCAATATGGAGACTCAGTTCCGCAACTTTGACCTCGCCATCCTCGCGCAGCCCATGCCGCCTGAGTACGTCGACGCCCGTGCCATTATCTCCTGCAACGACTGCAGTGCAAAGAGCCAGACTGCCTACCACTGGCTTGGTCTGAAGTGTTCCCTCTGCAACTCGTATAATACTATCCAACGGCAACTCCTCAACATGCCTAATGGGGTAAATCACGAGTTGGCAGAACAGCAGTTGGAGCGACAGCTAGATCAGCTTCAAGAACAGGCATTGCAACTTTCGGTGCCAGGCACTGTCGGCCAGAGACGCGAAGGTATTGATCGTGTTGATCCTTCCCCAGTGTCCGGGAGCAATCCAGTACCGCCGGTTGGGAGTCTGGCACCTACCGTGCAAGACCACTCCTACCTTGCGCTCAGCTTACCAAGCAGGGCCTCGACCCCTCTCCCCGCGTATGAGGTTATTGAACGAGCACGCCGGGAACAGGAGGCGAGGGCCCAAAGGTTAGGGGGGCTGCCCGATAACCTGGGAAATGGTATTGACGCTCTTCCTGTCGTTGCCGCCACCGCTGCCCCTTCTACGCCCCTAAACGATGATGATTTTGTTGCTAGTCTATTACCCGCTCCTTCGCTCCAGCCCCAGCCACAACACCAACACCGCCAACTAACGCCAGATGAACTCACTGATTTTGTGCAGGTCCGAGACGATGAAGCGGACGATGACGAGGACGAAGATACGTTCCTCGATCTGTTTTGGGGGAGGGACAGAGAGTTGGATAGAATCACCAACGCCGGTACCGCAGTGACATCGTTGGGGAGTCCAGGGGGTGTCGTTAATGAAGAGGAGGACAGTTCATCGTGTGATGATCTGAGCTCAGAAGAAGAAGAGGAAGAAGAAGACGACGACGATGAAGATGACGAGAATGAGATCGTGCTCCTTGGCCATCGGTGATCGTGACGTAAATAACAGAGAAAGGCAGGGACAGTTTGGAAAACGAACAGAAGTTTTTCCCTACTGCTGGGCTGACGCGTGGGGGCTTAGGTTTTTGCATCTGCTGATTATGGGGAGGAATTGGGTGGGTGGACGACACACGGGTTGCATAAACAGGACACGCATTACAGAAAGCGCTTTGCTTTTTTTTTTCTTCCCCAGAGGGTATAGGGGGATGGAGTTGGTAGGGGGGTTGGGCTTCTCATTGGGATTGAATTTGGTTGGTTTGCATGTTTGTTATCATTTTGTTTCGCTCTTCTCTCTCTTCAAAGGGTTTGGTTAACCTATGGGCTGCTGAGGCGGCTTTTCTCAAATTCATGTTTCTCTTTTCTGGATGATTTCTGGTCATACTATATATAAACATTACTATATCACTATCTTGCAAAATGATTGTTTTCGTGGGTTTCAGGTTGGTATTGCATCTGAAGATCTTTAAACACATCCTGCACAACATCGAGCCAGACATTCAAGACGAAAGATGTAAACATGGAGAGCAAATTCCACCAGAAAAAAACTGGAAATCAAACCGCCCAGGGATTATTTCGTAAAAAAGGTGATTTGGCTATAAGTATTTGTTCCAGGAGTTTTCTCCACCAACAAAAATTCAACTAGGAAATAAGACAAATAAAGTGCTGCTAGCATCTTGTTAGGTAAGACAAGGGCAGGGCAAGGTTGGGTACGGTATCATGGTATATAAAACACTCCCATTTTTTGGCGGGAAGTACTACTAATTCATCCATCGCTCTCTTCCTGTATACACATCTCTCTAACTAATGATGTCACTATAAACAGTAGGATTGTGTGGTAATTGTTGTTTGATTCAGGTGTGTGATCAAGACCAAAAAAAAAAAATAGAAAGATGATGGAAAAGTGAAAGATGGCAATGGCATATTGCACGGTAAGTAGGTAGAATGGGAATCCCTCGAAGTATAGGAATACTTACTCGAAGCTTCACCTGCGTGAGCCCAGTTCAAACTTGTGTCTCTGGCAAGAGAGGGAACGTAGGGAATAACAACTAAGGTGATGAGGTCAAACACGAAAAGAAGTTGAAAAGGTGTCTGAGTGAGATTATGGTGTTGTGGATGATAAGTAGTGTGTGGTTCATTGAGACTTGGGACGTAGTAGGCTTGAGTGGCTTCCATGATTTGCAGGAGTGGCATAAAAGCACAACATAGAAATTAGGTATACGAGTACGATAGAAAACCGAACGTGTGCTGAGGCTTGATTGAACTGTCTCTCGACAAGCACGTTGCATGGTGAGGGCAGGAAAGTTGGAACATCTGTAAGAGCTAAGGTAAATAAGCAAATATAAACTGTTCACTATGCCCGGGTGATGGTCAGTATCTTGTGTCATGGGCTGCTGGCTAATAGATTGAACTGCAGGAGACGAGTGTCAAATTTGGAAAAGGTTGTAGCTCGTGGTGTCGTAGGCCCAGTGACGTGGCGCAAATAGGGTTCGAGGTCACAGTCAGAGGGAACCGGCAGGCATTCTCAACAAGCTTGATTCATCGTCCAAGGTAAGCGCGCCATTTCATGTCCAGGACCTTTCAAAGTCGCTGACGGACCACGCAACCTTCCCGCGGGCATTTTCCCCTCTATTGGACCCAGCCCGCAATTCTACCTCTCCGGGCCCCGGTTCATCATTCATTTGCGTACCGGTTGTGGATATCATGCACCTTTTGGACCAAGGGATTAAACGCGACGCGACAAAGAACGCCGGAACACACGTGTGGTTCGTTCATGCCGTCAAATTCTCAGCTGAAGAGCCATCAGATTTTTATTCCGCAAATGCTGAATACAGCCCCAAAAACCCGTTCGCCCCGCCCAGCCGTTTCAGGAAAAAAAGACGATTTAGAACTCTGTGGTGGTGCGTGTTAGTCAAGACTGTTACTCCCAAAGCCTAGGGACACTAGGAGAAACATACTGAGAGGAGTGAAGAACCATCTGTTCTTGCCGCTGGTGTAGCGCTCCTCAAGGACCTTCTTGACGTTCTTCTTGGCATCCTCACGCTGGGAAACCTCCTTGAAAGTATCGGCGGAGATGGCGTTCTTGAGGCCCTCGAGCTCGAGAGTGTAGCGGGTAGGCATCAAGTGGTTGTAGTTGATGACCTTGATGAAGGGCTTGACCTTCGACCGCTTCTCCTGTCTGGTCTTGGACATGCGGCGGGTGATCTTGCTGGGGTAACGCTCGATACCGGCAACGATGGCGTGGCCGTAGGGGTGGTTCTTGGAGCCGGTGTCAACGGGCTGGATGATGACAACCTGTAGAAATCACCCAGTCAGTACTCCTGTTGTCCTTGCGCATGTGGCCCCCTCTGAAAATTCTCCCCTCTCCCCGTGGTCGCCGCCCTCGTAAATGTCCGCTCGAATTCCGATTGCCGCTCTCAATTACCCGACCATTGAATCCCATTTCCTATTCGATCTTTTCTACTCGGACATTCGATGACGGCGACTGGGGGTGAGAAAGATGGGCTCGGTGCAAATCGTCGTACCTTCTTGCCGGCATAGCGGCCCCTGGTGACAAGGCACACTCTCGAGGTCTTCAAGAACTTCATTTTGTCGGTTCTGTTGGGGTCGAATGAAGGTTAGTTACTGGGGAAGGGGAAAAGTCGTGGAGACGATTTTTTCGGAATGGCAGCAAAAGAGGGGGCGTGACATACCTGTTGTTGCCTTTCCCTGGAGGTCGACTGCGGGCACAGAGAGTGAGAGACAGAACCGTTCTTGAGAAAGCACCCGAAATAATTTCAGTTTGTGGGCTGCCAAAATTCGAGCGGGCAAGGCGGATTGGCCCGTAAAAAGTTTGATGACTAATTTGTGGTCAGTGCGCCAGGTTCCTGCTTCGCTCTGGGCTCGGCGCGCCAAGCTCCCAGCTGCAAAGGTGGGGCAGCTTGAGAGCCCAAGCCGACTGTGGGTGCAACTTCGAAGTTCAAACTTCCAAAGTCCAAAGCTGATCAGAAAACCCCTCCAAAATATCGCCGGCACGCAGAACCAACGGCAACCATGTCTTCCCCAAGATACATCATTTCCCGCGTTGTGGACCCCATCTTCGCCGTATTTATCGGTCTCTCAGCAGCTGCCACGAGAATCAACCGCGAGGAGAAGGAGAAGGGGAGGACTACACAACAGACGCTGGATACGTTTCGCAGGTAGGCTATCCACTAGTGTTTGAGCGCAACATCTGTATTTACATGACATTATTTAGGCGTCTTGGCTTCCCAAAGAGCTCGTAAATGTGTATCTCCTATCTACGCATCATCGATAGCCTACCGCATGAACCACCAACGCCAGTTACCCTGATGCGAACGATAGAGATACCCGAATATCAACGCTTGACATCATCAACAATGTTTCAAAACCCTTCTGGACCAGACCTATGGAGAAATACCCGGCCCATACTCCTTCTTCATAGCTTCCCGAACCATTTGCCCGCATAGCTTAGCTGTCGGGTTCGTGCTCACAGCCAGCCCCTTGGCAATGTTGTTGCCGTATCTCCCGCCCATCGCAAAGTCCGCAGAGGCGTGCTCTTCAAACTCGATCTTTGACCACTTCGCCTCTGGCCTCTCCTCATCGACCAGGACAGACTTTGTTAGCATTAACTTGGAAGTCATAAGGTATATGGCGGCCCTTTGCGTATGAGCATTGGATAGAGTCTTGGCCACTTGGGGAGAGAGTCGGGGGTGTCGTGTCGTTGGTGTGAGAAGCGAGATGGCCCGGTCGAGATCCTCTAGTAGGACCTTTCCTACTCCGATGCGCTCGGTATCATCGACATTTTGGAGCAGTGCTTGTGGGAGCTTGGGGGCATCGGATATCAGAACTGCGTCGCCGTAAAGCCGCCTTCGCGCCTGCGCCCTGTTGTTGTGTGCGCTCGCATATTGGGGGTATTCTTGGATGAGCTGGTCTAAGGATGCAACTGCTTTGCAATATCCTTCCAAGACCTCGCTAGGGGCGGTTCTGGTTGTGTTGGCTTTGAGGTTTTGGACCTCTACGTTCTGAAGGGAAAGGATGATATTGCGCTCTCGTTGCGAGATGGACTGATACAGCGTTGGGTCGGAGATATGCGGGTCTTTTGGAAGAGTTGGGTCGACCTGAATCGCCAGAGCCGGATCGTATTCGGGGTCTTTGATTTTTTCAAGCACGTTGATATCGCGCTGGGTCAGATCGAGATAAGCCATGGCGGCGGGAGAGCTCTAGGAAAGCTTGCTCGGTTGGGAACTCTGTAACGACTTTCGAACCGGCACCTTTTGTATCAATTGACAACACTGCTGGTGACGACAACTGAGAGTTACAAAGTTTCTTGAAGCAGCACTGCCGGTAATGGACAATTGGTAGTTTTGTGTGTGTTGTGATTGGAATGTTGGTTGGATATGCTTGATGCTGTGAGAGGACCAGGAGACGCGGGGGAACGACAAACAAGGACACAGCGGCCTTGGACCGACCAGTTCAAACCACTTGGTTTTCTACTTGCTAACCACAACAGCCAACCAGGAAATGACCGGTCTCGTGCCTCGAATCATTACAAGAAGGAGCTCATAGATTTTGCGTGTCGCATGGCCGGTGCTGACCGTTGCCGCTCCGTCAGAGACCGAGCCCCCCGGAGCTGGGTGCGGCGCTCGGCCAAACGCGGCTTTGTGCGGCTTTCTCAGGGGCGATCAACGCTTCGGTGCCATTCCGCTGGCTCCACCACCCGAGCATGCAGACAACACTCCTCGATTCGGCTTTATCGTCATTGTACGTACTGTACCCAGGAATCAGGTTCGTCTGAACCGGGAAGGAGGAGAATGGCACGCACCCGCCCGCTGTTATTCAGCGCTATTCAGTCGGAAACATTGTGGGAAACGAAGGACACGAGGTGACGATTGATGTCAGCGTTCAACGTGGCTGAAACCAATCAATGGGTTACGGAAGATTGCAGATGCTGGAGGCAACCGGTTAGGTATTTTGGTGCTTCCTCTGATACCATGCTGTGTTCAACCGAGAGAGGCTCCAGCCAGGCCTCGTGTGTGGTTCCCGTTACCGCACTGGCATAACGATAAGCTCTACCCCAGGTTTCGTGGGGTGGGTGACGTGCGCGGATGTACTGGACTTATTCCCCGTTTCCCACGAACGGAACCTGGGAGAATACAAGGGGCTTGTTAAGCCGACCTCAAACTGACCTTGTTGGAGGTTCTGACTTTCATATAAGTCTGTTCTTATTCCCTCTTGGTAGCTTTGTTTGTTTTTTCCAACCCCAAGAGAGACCTGTGTAATTATCACGTTATCCTCCTCCTCCAAGACCTATCCTACCCTTTAGAGTTTACCCTCAGCTGCATATCTCATAGCACCTTATTTTGTGAGCATGTCCCCATCTGCCATCTCGGACACCAACTCTCAATCAAACGGCTACTCGGCCACCTCGGACTACGCTGTTCAGGACCCTACCGGCGCCGCCAACAACTTCAACGGCTATGACCACATAACCTGGTGGGTCGGCAACGCCAAACAGGCCGCCTCCTATTACAACTCCTTCTTCGGCTTCAAGACCATTGCCTACAAAGGTCTCGAGACCGGTAGCCGGTACACAGCCTCCTACGTCGTCGAAAACGCCGGCGTCCGCTTCGTCTTCACCTCCCCCATCCGGTCAGCTGCCCACCTCCCACAAGATGAGCCCATCTCCCCTTCGGAAAAGGCCCTCCTCGCCGAGATCCACGCCCACCTGGAGAAGCACGGCGACGCAGTCAAGGATGTCGCCTTCGAAGTCGACAACGTAGACGGCGTCTACACCAAAGCCGTCGCCAATGGGGCGGTGTCTGTCCAGGCCCCCATGTCAACCGGTAACAAAGAATCCGGCTTTGTCAGGACGGCTGTGATCAGAACCTACGGCGACACCACCCACACCCTGCTCTCCCGCTCCGCCTACCGCGGCCCCTTCCTCCCCGGCTTTCGCGCAGTGGCTCCCAAACCTTCCTCTATTGTTTTACCAGAGGTCCCCCTCAAGAGAATCGACCACTGCGTCGGCAACCAAGACTGGAACGAGATGGTCTCGGCCTGCGCCTTTTACGAGTCCTGCCTCGACTTTCACCGGTTTTGGTCGGTAGACGACAGCCAGATCTGCACCGACTTTTCCGCCTTGTCGTCCATCGTCATGGCCAGCTCCAACAACCTAGTCAAGATGCCTATCAACGAGCCCGCTCCCGGGAAAAAAAAGTCCCAAATCGAAGAATACGTCCTCTTCAACTCCGGCCCGGGGGTGCAGCACATCGCTTTACTCACCGAAGACATCATCACCACTGTCTCGAGCCTGCGGGAGAGAGGGGTGGAGTTTATCAATGTGCCCTCGACGTACTACGACACCATGCGCCAGAGGTTGAAGGCGGAAAAGAGGAATTGGGAGCTGAAGGAGAGCCTGGACACAATTGAGAGGTTGAACATTTTGATCGATTATGACGAGGGGGGTTACCTGCTGCAGCTGTTCACCAAGCCACTGATGGATCGGCCGACGGTGTTTATTGAGATTATTCAGCGGGAAGATTTTGAGGGGTTCGGGGCGGGGAATTTCAAAAGCTTGTTTGAGGCTATTGAGCGGGAGCAGGCGGAGAGGGGAAATTTGTAAATTATCTTGCATTTGAAGGGAGGCGGGCGGCGCATAGGTTACTTGGGATTTCAAGATTGCATGATGGATGGGAAAGGTGGCGAGGTAAAAACTGATCCGGCTTTTTGACACCCAAAATAACAAAACAGTTATTTGATCATCCTTTTATTTACAACCTTGATGTGTGTGTGTGTGTGCGTGTGCTAGGTAGATGAACAGAAATATATACTTTCCTTTTCTTTGTTTTTTACTACGCCCGGGCATTTCTTGTTAATAGAAGCCGTTTCGCAATGAACACTCAGATGCTCCAGGTCAGAATCAACACATAATAACCAACCTTGCCTACACCTTTCATAACACTAAATAGCGCGCCTACTAAGTAATCTATTCTTGAAAGACTGTCAGCTGTCTAAAGACCCCTTGAGAATCTTTGAGGGCCTATTCTACCATCTTGCAAGGCTTATTACAACTATCAAGGCATAGCTCAGAGGGTTCATCACGTATCGTGCCGGTTTTTGTTCTTGTTCACAACGTGCCAGATCACAAACATGGCAAGTTACACATCGCACCATCATGATAATTCGCTTCTATTCTTATTTGTGCTTCGTCAACACAAACCGGACTACCCCAAGTAATCTCAGGAATATCATATGATATGAAAATGTAGCGTGTGTATGTGAAAACATCAAAATAACCAACAAGCGCATGCAAGTCACCAAACACAACAAAAGTTCAGCAACAGAATTCTCTTGGAGAACGCTCCCATTCTCCTTTGTGATACTAAAAACAGATCCCTACCCCAAGTCCCCCCCCCCCCCGGTGTCCCTCTCTGTATGTGTCCCGCTTCCTATCATCATGCATGTCCCATCCATTGTTACATGTTGTTCATGACGCCCCTTTTTTAGACCTTTATTTCCCCACAAAACTCAAAAACTCAAAAACTCTTCCCATCTCTCTCATCTTTCGCTGGTCTATATATGATAATGGTGGTGAAGGAAAAAAAAAACAGAGAACAATCCGCCATTCCCAAACACTCTCTCACTTTCTTTCCATGACAGTGAGCAAGCAGGAGCTCGGAAAAATTGGCGAACAAATGAAGGTAGTAAAATATGTGCTGGAAAGAATCGGCGTCGGTCGCCAAAGTTGTAGTCATCAGTAGAATGTAGTCTTGGTCATTTGTGGTGAAAACATGCCAGCACCCTCTGTCGCGTTGTGGTGTGCGAGTGTTCTCGAACGAATGTGGAGCTGGACGAAGGCTCGATTAAACTCCATATAGGGTTAACAAAATGGGAGAATTAAAAGTGTATAGTATGCATTAATTCCCCGTCCGGTGGGCGTCGGTGTCGGTTATAGTCTGGCGATGCCGATCTTGTTCTTGGCCTCGTTCAGGTACTCGGTGGGGTCCATGCCCGGAGCGTATGTAGGGGCAAGACCACCGAGGAGGACAAAGATAGTCATGACGGTGAAAAGCATGATCGAAATGCGGCGGAGGATAGGGCGGCGGTTGCCAAAGTCAGCCCATTGGCGACCAGCCTCGCCAGCATAGCCCTTGATCGCCTCATAGCCAAGCTTGTAGTACACCATGCCACCGAGGGCAATGCTGTAACCAAAGAACTGCAAGCCGGTGACCTGGGTGCCCCAGATGATCATGGAAGCAACGACAAGCAGAACGTCCTTGAGGACGCCGCAAAGGGTAAGGACGAGCGAGGAAGTCTTGCCAATCTGCAAAGCTAGAGTTAGTCAACGACGTGGCGTTGGGCTTAAGACGGGCCAAGACTTACCAAGAAGACAACCGAGACATTCAGGGCAAAGGCGCACAAGCCATTGAGGAGGAAGGTCATGAAACCAACGTCATAGACCTCCTGCATGCTGAGCTTGGGCAACTCCCAGAAAAGCGCAACGACAAAGTTCATGGCGGCGCAAACGGGGGCGAAGTAGTAGAGCGACACCAATGGATCCATCTTGAACTCGGCGGAGCTCAGGAGGCGCTGAACCATGGTCAAGCGGAGGGCCTCAAACGCAATGCCAAAGATCTGGTAAATGAAGCCGATCCAGACGAACTTGATCTCGCCAATCGACGCGATAACCACACCAACGACGATGACCGACACGTTGAGGAAGACCTTCAGATTTGGCTGAGAGACACCAAGCGCCCAGCTGGAAAAGAGAACGAAAACAGGAGTGGTAGCCTGCGTACCGAAGTTAGCCCAACAATGCGCACCCTTCGTAGATGAATGTTGCAACTCACCTTGAGCATCTGGATGAAGGCGACACTAAGGTAGAGATATGTCAAGTTACCGCAAATCAAGCTCAAGCTGAAGAAGAAACCAATCGGGACAATGGCGCGAAGGTAGACTCGGCCAGTCATCTTGACCGTCTTGCGACCATCGAGGAGAGTGGTGTAGCGAGCAAGAAGCTGTGTCATGATGGTAGCAAATACCAAATGAAAGGTCGTCAGGATGACCGGGTATTCTAGAAAGTCTTAGCTTCTGTCTTGCTTTCTGCTGGTTTTCTGGCTGTGGTGGGCGTCCTTACCGAACCCGAGCGTTGAGAGAATCCATTTGTTGAAGAGAATAACGGAAGAACTGAGGGAGATCCAAATGCTGCGAGACAGACCAATTAGTTATCTGGGTGTCTATCGCGTGGTGTTTGGAGCGTCGATGCTCACCTCACGTAGAAAGCAGGATGAAGTGATGGCTTAGGTGGTTGTGACTTCTCGACGTCTGGATTGATTGTTGGGAGGGTATCTCGGACCTGCTCGCCCGAGGCGCGAATCTTCTCGTCGACGCCCATCTTTGCGTTTGTTGCGGTATATCGGAAGGATACTCGACGGCTCGCGGATTGGTATCAACGGGAGCGACTGGATGTCGAGAGGATAAAGCCAACGTCGAGAAATTTGGATCGAGTGTTGGCTGCGGCGCGGCAGGACGTACGTCGTGCTACGGTGTGAACAAAACGAGTGGATGGCCAAGCCAGCTGCGACCGTGGAAGAAGGACTGCAACAGTGAGCAGAGGAAGGAGGAGGTGCGGTGCCAGGAGGATTTGTTTATTGTAATTATCAGTCCGTAGTCGGTACTGGCAACCCAGGAATTCTTCTGGAGCGAGCCTCGTGTTGTGTAGGGCTAGGCGAGGTTGTTGCTTGGATGCTCTCAACTGGACTTTTTTTTTAGGGGGGAACGTCTGTGACGGGGATGGGGGCGAAGGGAGCGTCTCGAAAGGGGAACGCGGGTCGTGGGTAAAAGCGACAAGGAGAGCCGCTGGTGGGGACCCGGTGGTGCTGGGATGGGTTGCGTTCTTGCAAGGGTGGCCAATCACTGCTTTATCTGGGAAATTGGCCCTGGCTGCGAACAGATTACGGATTACGCTACAATACGTAACCAGCTGCAACCATCAACAGACTGGACTCGAGCCTCTCCCATCGTGACAACGCAAGGGCAGTCCATTCACAAAGCCGATGGCTTTGCCGACGGCTCCCTATCCTCCTGGCAAAGAAAAACTGCAAACAGTCCACCAGAGACACAAGAAGACGGCGGCACTATGGATATGCGGTCAAGTACTGTAAAAGTTTAGGGCTTACTCCTCGTCACAGTCATGCATTGATACGGCCCGCTTCAACCACAGCACCACGGTCCCTCAGGCTAGCCAACGGGTAGACAACGCTTAAGTATAGCAGACACTAAGCCAAACCAGGCAGTATTCCCTGCTTCCAGGATCTGCCATCCAGCAGAGGCATGGGTCCTACCAGGGGCTGGAGATGAAGTTGACGACATCACAGTCACGGATAGCTCTACGCGAGGAATATTTGGACGACACGGGCGAGTGGCTAATCACGTCAACTACAATGGAAGAAACAGAGACTAAAACCCAGGTACCAAAACTAAACTAACCTGGTCAGGGGCGGATAAAGAAGACTTGGATCGACATGGCTGCCATTCGTTATTCCCCGTGTGTCAAATCAGCAGCCATCCGAGGACCACATGTTGCTCTGCACCATATCCCAAAGCCAATGGCTGTTGTGTCTTCTCATCTCATATCTTTCGAGGCGCAAATCTCTGTGAATGTTCCAGCTCAGCCAGCAGCCTCAAACAAACTGAGACATGACGATCAGAGTTGCTCTTACGAATCTGCAGCGCTAGCATGGCGATAGGTAAAACGAGCAAAGTTCAGTCCGTCCCAACACGCTGGATCATGTTTCCCCGACATTTTATCTTTTGACGTCTGCGGGACGAGCAACGAAACGGCCTGCGGCAGTGGCCATCTGTGTTCCCCTGCGCAGTGGTCTGTGTCCAACAATAGAAGAACGGCATTCTCCGGCGGGGTCTAAAAGCATGGCACCAATCGTCAAGACAACCGCCACATCCTCAAAGTTTTAAGTTTAGCCGTTGACGAAATGTTTGTTGTCCTAGGAGAGACTTCGGCACCTGAATAAGATACATGGCCGTTTGCTCCAGCTCGCTGTACAGAGCAGTCGATGAACTGCAGCTCGCCGGTGCCGTGACGGAACAGAGCCGAAGGAAAGCCGTCAGACTTGTGGCTGGCTCGTCGGATGTCTGAATCGTACACAGGCTTTATACGCTGTTGAGGCAAGCAGACTTGAAACAAGTTGACGGGTACAAGAGCTGGGATCCCTTCGCTGAAAGCTCATAGAACAAGCTCATTGTCCTCCCCCGGTCTGATATGCGTACCCTGATGGGCAAAGCTATCGTGCTGTTGTAACCCGTACTTGGCGAGGCCGTGTCACTCGGTCTGTAACAATCGCGAGGACAAGGTTGCTCGATGGATGATGCTGTTTGTTTCTCGCTGTCGGCTGTTTTGTTGCGGTCAAGGGATTTACACCCGCCCGAAGCCGTTGAGCTAGTGATCAACATGCGGCCACGCTGATCATAGTCGACAGCCCCATGGAGTTGAAACGTCGAAACAGGCGCAGCTTGAAAGTTCATGTGCCGCTCCCAGCCAAGTCTAACGCACCCAGAACAGGAGGTTATACCGATGTAGCACAAGCTCTTTTACCTCTCGGGATCGTGCATGCATGTATGTATGCATCTGTGACCTCTGTGCCTCATCATGATACTGGCTGAATCTTAAGGATTTTTGGAGGCTTGCTGAGGCTGACATGTGGGCAGGGCGGGCAGGCGGTACTCCTGAAGCTTGTCAACTCGAAACTGGGCGTTCCCTGCTTGCCGTGGGCTGTTTGCCGTGAGAGGCTTTCCCCACCAACTCGTCTGGAATCGCATCTCCTCATTTTAATGTCCTGGGGTGGTGCAGAGTGGGCGCTGCTGTTGGCGGTTCGGATGCGGGTCTGCGATAACCGCCTGTTCATCTGTGTTGCAGTCATCTTATTTTTTTTGATAACAATTGTCAAGAAACAAGAGAGAAAGTACCGGGTCCCATGTATGCAACGCTATGCAGGTGGAAGGCACCCACACAGGTACTTGTACTTGTACCGAGAATGTCTGCCCGTGGACACAACTGGATTCGTATCATATCAACGCTCAATCGGGCGAGATGCGAGCGAGATGCGGGATGGCACGGCAGGGGATCTTAGATATTTCTTAAGCCAATTGCGGGCCCACCACATCTCCATGATGGTATCCCACCATTGGCGGATTGAATAATTTTAGCCCCTCCATGAGGACCCCCTTTTTTTTCTGGAACTGGAAGTCGCGGTCTGGCCTAGCAACCAGTCCAAAGTGTCCACGGTCCAACCAGCAGCACCACGACACACGTGCAGTCACCGCCTTCCCCCCAGAGCCCTGGTTCATCTCCCAGAAGAGGGGGGGGGGGGGGGGGGTAATCTGTGTTGCTGCCCTGTTCCTGCTCTGCCCGTCCATAAACCCCCCCACTAAGAACCTTCCCAATTTCCTGACCTGATCGCATTGTCTTCGTCCTCCTCGCAGTTTCGAAGGTAATAAACAACCCGCCGCTCGCTCGTTGTTTCACCAGCCAACACTGCGACTGTCTCCCAGTGCTCTTTCTGCTTTGGCCGCCTCAAGCTTCCTACCTTGACTTTCTCCACAATGGCTGATATGTGAGCTCACCTACCTTGACGGCTTCACGCTGACCGCCTAGAACTCGTTGGGCGCAGAATCCGACTATTAGAATGCTAACCTCGAATCTTACTTCGCAGTAAGGTTGACGTTCTCGTTATTGGCGCTGGCCCAACTGGCTTGGGTGCTGCTAAGCGTCTCAACCACATCGTGAGCTCCCCCAGGTGCTGGAGCGTCGTGTGCCGTTTCTATGCCCAATTTACTGACTGGACAACAGAACGGCCCCTCATGGCTGATCCTCGACGCCAATAACAAGGCTGGCGGTCTTGCTTCTACCGACGTTACTCCTGAAGGCTTTGTGAGTCCCTCCGTCTATTTCACGGCACATGGTTTTATCTGTAAGCCAGCTTTGGGCCGTTGCTAATAATCATCGTGATGCATAGCTCTACGATGTTGGCGGCCATGTCATCTTCTCCCACTACAAGTACTTCGATGACTGCATCGACGAGGCCCTCCCCAAACCAGACGACTGGTACACTCACCAGCGTATCTCCTACGTTCGCTACAAAGGCCAATGGGTTCCTTACCCATTCCAGAACAACATCTCGATGCTTCCTAAGGAGGATCAGGTCAAGTGCATCGACGGCCTGATCGATGCTGCCATGGCTGCCCGTGTTGCCACCGACAAGCCCAAGAACTTCGATGAGTGGATTCTTCGGACATGCGGTGAGGGCGTCGCCGACGTCTTCATGAGACCCTACAACTACAAGGTGTGGGCCGTTCCCACGACCAAGGTACGTGAGCCCTGCATATGAATATCTGCTTTCTGGTGAATACCTGGCTGACTTTGACCATTACAGATGCAATGCCAATGGCTCGGCGAGCGTGTTGCTGCCCCTGACGTTAAGCTGGTGACCCGCAACGTCATCCTCAACAAGACGGCCGGTAACTGGGGCCCCAACGCCACATTCCGCTTCCCCGCCAGAGATGGCACCGGCGGTATCTGGATTGCCGTTTCGGACACCCTGCCTGAAAAAAACAAGCGCTATGGCGAGCAGGGCGAGGTCACCAAAGTCGATGCCGAGAAGAAGATTGTCACCCTCAAGGATGGCACCACTGTCGGATATGACAAGCTGATCAACACCATGGCTGTGGATCACCTCGTTGAAAAGATGGGCAACCAAGAGTTGATCACTCTCTCCAAGGGCCTGTACTACTCTTCCACCCACGTCATCGGCGTTGGTATCCGTGGCGAGCGCCCCGAGCGCATTGGCGACAAGTGCTGGTTGTATTTCCCCGAGGACAACTGCCCCTTCTACCGTGCCACCATTTTCTCCAACTACTCGCCATACAACCAGCCGCAGGCCGACGTCAAACTGCCCACTCTCTACAAGGCTGATGGCAGCAAGGCTGACTCGAGCGCGGCCAGGCCCGGCCCCTACTGGTCGATCATGTTGGAAGTTTCCCAGTCCAGCATGAAGCCTGTTGATGAAGATAACATCCTCAAGGACTGCATTCAGGGCCTCATTAACACCGAGATGATCAAGCCCGAGGATGAAATCATCTCCACCTACCACCGCAAGTTCGACCACGGTTACCCAACCCCGTCACTTGAGCGTGAGGGCGTTCTCAAGGAGCTCCTCCCCAAGCTCCAGACTCAGGGCATCTGGTCCCGTGGTCGTTTTGGCAGCTGGAGATACGAGGTTGGCAACCAGGACCACTCGTTCATGCTCGGCGTGGAGGCGGTTGACAACATTGTCAGCGGTGCTGTTGAGTTGACACTCAACTACCCCGACTTTGTCAACTCCCGCGCCAACACGGAGCGGAGGCTCGACCAGCCTTTCTACAGCGCGGGGACTCACCCAAAGGAGCTGCCCTCAAGAGAGCGCGCTTAAGAGACGATGGAATAGTCGGTCGGCGGGTACTGAGTATCGACTATATTGGTAATACAAAGCATATATGGGAATGGAAGTGGGAGTTTCGCGTGTATAGCCAGCGAGATTTGGGCCGTTGGTGTTGGGTTGGGGCATTTACTTGGGATTGCAAGTATCTGGGGACGAAATAAAACGATCTTCAGTGACAGGAATAAGCCAGGCATAGAGGAATTTCCGGCCAGCTACGCGTGCTAGAGCCAAAAGATAGAATCTAATAGACGCCTGACTGTGTGAACCTACCAGAGCTGCTGTTCTCTTATCTCGTTCTTTCTTATTGATGAGGGGTTCAGTAATGCCAAGACAGATGTAATTGGGCGTACTTGTACGAAATGTGTTTATCGTGCCCTGGCGTGGAGGCACTGCATATAGTGCGAGGACTGACAGCTCTCACGCTCGCCTCATCTAATAGCATCTAACTTAGGTAGACATGGCACCCAATTGAATGAAGTAAGATAAAAAGTTCGATCTAGGACATGACTAAGGTATGTAGGTATGTATTTGTCGAGTCAGACTTAGTGATTGTCCTCCGCTCACGTGAAAGGAAGGCTGAGCTGAGACAGGCGCTGAAGAAACACGAGGCGGCCCGGATCAAACCAGGGGGTTGGCGTGCATTTTCGGCTAGAGGAATAAGAGAGTGACGTCAACGGCGCTACATCTGCCAGAACGCTTTGAACCTCACAGTAACTGATGTCCACGGCTCTGACTTTTTGGATGGAAAGGGAAAACGGTCATGCTCATGGGATAAGAGTTCAGTAAGCAGTGGTGTAAATTTTACCTAGGACATCACACGATGCATAGCATCTGCCCTAGCCTTGGGGCGCGCATCCGGGCCAAGGCAAAAGCCTGCGCGCCTGTTTCCGGATCCGTAATTTGTTTCTTGCGTTAAAAAAAGCACAAGCGCAGAAAGAGGGGCAAGTGATGAGCCATGAGCCATGGGCGGGCACCGAGCAAATGGATTTGGGAGGGAAATGGGAAAACTTGGAAATCCGACCATACAGCATACCCACTTCGTCCTAATTACGGTTTCTGGTGTTGCCCATTCCATCCCGGCATCCCTCCATTCACACCATCCCACATTCCCCCCATCCACAATCCGCCGCCATCTGTACATGCTCTGGCCTATTCATCCCTCCACTGTTTTGGGTGCTCTGTGGTTGTGCTCCTGCAGTAGTTTGCAACTTTCTTTACCTTGCTGTCCCAAGTTTGGACCCGCCCATCCGCCGCTGCTCGGGCCCAGGGTGCCGTTTCTCTTTCTTGGACTGCGTTGGGGTTGACTTGGCAGATTTCCTCCTGACCGTTCCGTCCTGGCCATCGCCTGCAGCTGGCCACAGTGCTGCTCTCCCAAAACCCGAGACCTACCTGCCTGACCGTATTTGACCATCCTGCACCATCAGACCGATGAACCGCACTAATTAACTCCCACTTAGGTACTCGGCCTCAGCTGGTGCATCTTTTATTCCTGTTTACAAAGTACCACTGGCCATCATCTTGCCTATACCCGGTGTAGCTGTTCACCACGCACCAGTCACCGTTCACCGAGCGTGCTGTCAACTCTTTGGCCGCCTAAACTCCCGCCACAGTATCACGACATCTGACCACCCGCCCCCGCGCTTTTCCCCAGCACCTACCACAACCCAGCCACATTTCCGGCGCTGGCCGCTCGATACCGCGCAAGAGAACAACTCGAAATATCTTGTTGCTGCAACGCTGAAAATTTTGGATCGAGTTTCGTGGACTCGACTCAAAGGACCCGCTTTGCCTTGTCCATTCGTTCGCCCCCGCTTGCCGACTTCCGTTCCCCTCTCCAGCATCAACAGCTTCGAGGCCATGAGCTGAACGGAATATGACGACCTTCGCGACCACCCCTGCCCGACGAGCCTGTGATCCCTGAGTCTGTGGGGCTTTGTTTGAGTTTCCGCGACTATGGATACCGCCGCGAGGCTGCTCGACGAGCAGCTCGAGTCCCCAGCCCGCCTCTTCGAGAGGTTGCACCAGATCCCTGGCTATGCTTGGGACGACTCACGGCCACCATTCCATTCCACCTATGATAATTGGCATGTGTACGGGACGAGATTTGTTTCGCCATTCTCGAGTGGGGGGATTATTCCGACATCACCGGCGCCTTACACCAGTCCATCGAGCCAGCCGGGCGTTTCTAGCTTCACCCTTCCTCCCGCGCATCGGCCGTCTTCCCGCGACCACCGCCCATCAACATCGTCTCAACACAGCGAGGTCGGTAGTGACCGTTCCGCCACATCGCCTCCAGTAATTCCGCCCGCTGGGTCCGAGGTCTCGGTGGTAGAAGAGCCAGTAGTTGCTCGGGTGTCATACCACGTACTGCGAGAGGAGAGGACCTTTCATATTTTCAAAAGCTTGATTGCAAACACCGAATCGACTGCCGAACGCGAGCGTATAGTGAAACCGCTGGATATAATACGACTGCCAGCTCTACCGGGAGACAGAGGTGCTGTCATTGTCACAGTGTACGAGGACCCTGGGCCCAACTACCTCTGGGATGTCTTGGACCTTGGCCCTGCTTTCTATTACGCAAAAAAACGTGGTGATGGATGGGAGCCCTCCCGTAATCTGCAAACGGGGCGCAATCTGGGCGCTCCTATCAGCTTGCAACACTTTTTGGATTTCGCCATTGGGTCGGCGCAAAGTCTGGAAATGATTCATCACGGACAAGGCACTATTCACGGCGAAATACGTGGCGACACATTCCACTATAATATCGAAACAAATCAGGTGAAGTTGGTGTGCCTTGGCTCAGGGCTGAGATCGTTCGAACATGGCCTTACCAGCACCGGCTGGTCGGCTTTATCACGAGAGCTGGGTGCAAAGCACAAGCTTCAGTACATCAGCCCCGAGCAGACGGGACGCATGCCGGCCGAACCAGACACCCGAACAGACATATACTCGTTGGGCGCTCTATTCTGGAGCCTGCTAACCCAGCATCCCGTATTCCAGGGGGAATCCCCCCTCGATGTGGTGCAAGGCGTGCTCAGTCGCAAAATACCCAACATTTCGACATTTCGAATAGATGTTCCAGAGGTCATTGGGCGTATCATTCAGAAATGCACCGCAAAAAACGTTAATGACAGGTATTACTCCGCCAGCGGTCTTCGACATGATCTGATCTTGGCAAAGAAGTTACTTGGAGCCGGAGATTTACAAGGGCTAAAAGACATGAAAATCGGCACCAACGATGTGTCGTCGTTCTTCAGACTTCCATCATCGATGATTGGACGGGAGCGCGAACGAGCGGAGCTCCTGAAAGTGATTGATAGAGTGGCCAAGAGACACACCTTGACCCTGAATGGCAACTCACATCGCCACTCTGACGGCTCAAACGTATCAACAGAGGTGGATGGCGCCGACGTTTCGAGTGATGGGGCAAGCTCTGCTGAAGGGACCACTCGCTTCGGGACCTCAGTCGCAAACAAAGATCGACGGAGCAGTCTCTATCACTCTGCTCTGGGCGTGGATTCAGTAGGTGCCTACGCAGAGGTGAACTCGTCTGGGGCCGGCAGACTATCTAGGCCATGGGATCGGCAGCACAGCGTGTCTCTCAAAGACTCGACCCAGAGTGCAGACGCAAGCACGTCGGAACCCTCCTGGCGTAGCGCTGCGGTGGCAACAAACGGAACCGACTCTTCGACTGCTAGCATTTCCCGACAGCTTGGTCCTGCAAAATATAGGAGACATGGCCAGTGTGAGATCGTTTTGATTGAAGGTGCGGGTGGCCTCGGCAAGACGTGCCTTGTCCAATCTGTCCTGGTTGATGCTCGGAGAATGGGTTATTGCGCCACAGCCAAATTCGACACTGCAAGGAGAACGGCTTATGGGCCCCTGATCAAGCTCCTCTCTTCTCTATTTCGCCAAGTATGGGGAGAGAGGAACACAGACACCCCATTTCATCAAGCTCTGAAGCAGTCCGTCCGACCAACGTGGCCCATGTTGCACAAAGTGCTAGGTCTTCCTGAGCATATGCTGCCACGCCTGGATCAGCCTCTTGGGAGGTCATCCTCAAGCCCTCAGCCTCCAAAGTCGGCTCAATTGAGGAGGCGGCCTTCATCACCGGAATTCTCTGGCGCTTCTACAAATGCAGGAGCATCCTCGGTTTCTTCTTCAGCCCAAAGCACACAGGAATTTCTTAGGGGCGGCTCTACCACAAAAGTAAACCGGCTCGCCAACATCTTCCTCGACGTCCTGCGGCTATTTACACACCACAAGTTCATCTGCTTCTGCCTAGATGATCTTCACTATGCGGATGATGAGAGTCTGGAGTTCATCACGCAGATTGTCAGTGCCAAACTGCAAATGGTGCTCATTATCACTTACCGTCCAGACGAACTGTCTCCTGAAAAGTTAGACGCAATAACAAATCCGCCCAAGTCCGAGGAGCATCCTCGAGCTGGCTGCCCTCTAACTACGAAAATAACGCTCGAGCCGCTCAGCGAAGAAGAAATCCGAGAATATGTTTCTACAACGCTCTCGTTACCCAAAGATCAGGTTGTCTCGCTAGCACTCGTTCTCCAGTCGAAAACAGCAGGAAATCCGTTTTACATGCGCGAGATGCTCAGCGCCGGCCACCGCAAAAAATGTATCTGGTATGATTATACGGAGGGTCGGTGGAAGTTTGACTTGGACCGGCTGTTTGAGCACTTCCGGGGAGAACAAGACTACGACGTGCTTGATACAGCATTCATTACTCGCCGCCTAGGAGAGTTACCGCAGGAGTCGAGGTCAATCCTGGCCTGGGCTGCTCTCATTGGACAGACGTTTTCTCTCGACCTTATCGAAAAGCTGATGGAGGGCGAGTTTTACTACACGGACGATAATCCGGACGGAGCCGAAGAGTGTGCCATTCTCCTACATGGGAAACAGGACATCTTTTCAGGTCTTGAAGCAGCTATTCAGGCATACATCATCATTCCAGGAGACCGGGACGACCAGTTTCGCTTCGCTCACGACAGATACATCCAGGCCGCATCTGCACTCAGGGAATGCAACTCGCTAAAAATGCACTTCGTCATTGCTCGCACGCTTCTCGCGCATTTCCCCAAGTTCCAAGAAAACACGGCTTCTCATATTTGCGAATCGATCGAAGTCATCAAAAAGCGAATCTCGGGAAGGGCACCCTTCCGAAAGGTCTTGATCGAGCGGGCAGGAGAGGCCGTCGAGAGCGGAGCGCGACCTACAGCAGCAAAATACTACAGCAATGCTCTGGCTCTGCTTCAATCAGACCCATGGAATGACGATGCGCCTGATGTGTCGTATGAGGAGACACTCCACCTGCATCGTCGGGCGGCTGAGTGCTACTTGTATATGGGACGTCCAAGCTCGGCGAATTTGCTTCTACAGACCATGATTGAGAACGCAAGGTCACCACTTGACAAAACACCTGCCTGGGTCCTGCAGTCAAGAATTTTTGCTCAGAGCGGAGATTCTGCTCAGGCGCTGACCTCGTTACGGCAGTGTCTGCGAGCGTTCGGTGTGGATGTGGATGAGAGTCCAACCATGAAGACATGCGATGAGCTGTTTGAGAAGCTGTCTGTCAAGATACAAAACATGGATCGTCAAGACGTCATGAATCCACTAGCGTCAAGTGATCCTCCACCAGAATCTCTGGTCTCCCTAGGAGCGGTGTTGGCTGAGACGACGAGTGCTGGCTGGTGGAGCGATTGCGTCGTCTTTTACCAACTCGCCCTCCTGATGGTAGAGACTCACTTTACCAAAGGGCCATATCCACAATCGGGCATGGCCTTTTTGCACATGTCCATGATTGCGCTTTCTCGCTTCAACATGATCGAGTTCGCGCAGTCCTTGGCGAGTATATGCTTCGACCTTTTACAAAAATCACCGGATCCATTTTCCTTGGTCCGAGGTTACATGGTCTACGCCAACTTCATCGGCCATATTCAGGATCTCACCGGTGCCTCCGTGGAGCAGCTGGAAGCTACCGTGCTGTCGGCAGCTCCCCTGGGAGACAGGGTCTCCGTCATTCTTAGCTTCGGGCTCCTTGCTCTGCTCAAATTCTTCGCCAGCCAGGACTGCGCCGAGTTAGAAGCTTTCTGCCAGTTCGCCTGTGACGACATCCCCAGCTGGCATCTCGACACAAAGGGTGGCACGCTTCTGATCAGTGTACGCCAGCTCTGCCGGGCTTTGCAGGGCAAAACGCGAGTGTCTCAGCCCCTCGAGGTCATGAATGATGACCAGCACGACGCTTCGACCTACAAGAACTGGCTGAACACGCATACAAACAATGGTGGCAGGTCACTGCTCATCTATGAGACCATGGAGATTGTGCCACTGTTCCTCTACGGGCACTATGAGCGAGCTATTGAGATTGGGAAGGCTTCTGTTGAACGAGCGGATCTTCTGTGGTCTGCTCGAAATACGAGGCTGGCCATGTTCTTTTACGGCTTGGCTCTGGCCGGTACGGTGCTCCGAGAACAGCAAGACCCTCGCGAACCACCTAGAGGAGACCCGAAGATCCGGCGCGACGAGGCGATTCGAAAGCTGGAGGAGCTCAACCGGAGGATCAAGGATTGGGAGGCTGTTCGCAATGTCAACTACCTCGCGTGGTCCAAGCTTCTTGATGCTCAGGTTTCGGAGATGCTGGGCAATCATGGGATAGCCATTCGACAGTATGAGGAAGCGCTCGATCATGCCTCAGAGCACGGCTTTGTCTTTGAGGAGGCGCTCGGAAACTACTTGATGGCCAACATTTTCATTAGAAATGCTGCCAGACGGTCGGCCAGGTCAGCCCTTCGAGATGCTGTTAGTTTGTACCGGCAATTTGGCGCTACCGGCATAGCGGACCTCATCGAAACCGAGCACAGTATTCTGCTTCACGGACCGTCAGGGAACTTTCGGACATGTGATGTCGGGGTTCAGACTGACTTTTTCGGTGATACATCGTCGGTTCAGTTCCGTGGTGCTGAAGCTGAGGAGGCGCAGCAGTCTACCCGTGCAGCGGTGGCGGCCCTCAAGGGGGAGCGGATGATGGCGTGGAGAGGATCCATGCAGCCAGAGGCGGGTGCTGGTTTGCCTGCGCTTGATATGATCGATCTGCATGGCATTCTCACCTCTTCGCAGGCCATCTCCTCGGTGCTGAGGGTTGACGAGCTCCTCCGGACTATGTGCTCTGTGATACTTCAGGCGTGTAGTGGGTCCGCGACGTTTGCTGCCATCATTGTCCAGGATGAGGGCAGTGTGGATTGGTGTGTTGCCGCGAGTGGTGACCCAGAGAATGGTGCCACCGCTCACATCCCGGGTATCCCTCTCAGCGGCACAGATCTTGTACCCGAGAACGTCATCCTCTACTGCACTCGTCTGCGGGAGAAGGTTTTTCTCCAGGATCTGGTGAATGATGAAAGATTTGGCAATGTAAGCGATCAGTGGTTACGAAAGAATCCGAATAGCAAGGCTGTCATTGCCGTTCCTATCCGGCATGGGAATAGCAAACCTCTGCTTGGCGTGCTCTATCTTGAGGGACTTCCTGGATCGTTCACCGATCGCAACGTTACCGTTCTGGAGCTTCTTGTCGGACAGATCAGCATCAGCTACTCCAATGCGCTTTCGATGAAGTCTGTGGAACGCGTTTCGGCCGAGAACATCTCTATGGTTGAGCTGCAAAAACGGGCTTTGGCAACGGCGATTGAGGCCGAGGCCAAGGCCAAGAACGCTGAAGCAGAGGCCATTCGCAACGTCAAGCTTGCTGAAGAGGCCACAAAAGCAAAGTCAATATTCCTTGCCAATGTCTCCCATGAGCTGCGCACGCCGCTCAATGGTGTCATTGGCAACTCGGAGCTTCTCCGGGACAGCGGCCTCAACAAAGAGCAAATGGAGATGGCAGATTCCATCAGAGTTTCGGCAGATTTGCTGCTGACTGTGATCAACGACATCCTCGACTTCTCGCGCATGGAAGCAGACAAGATGAAACTGTACATCATTGCCTTCAACCCAGAAGAGATGGTCAGAGAGGTGGTCCGAGCAGTCTCGTACAGCAATCGGGAGAAGACGTCCAAGAAGAATGTCAAAATTGTCCAGGACATCAACCTTCCACCTATGCTTATTTACGGAGACCCGATACGTCTGCACCAAGTTCTCGGCAACCTGATAGGAAACAGTTTGAAGTTCACCGAGGATGGGTCAATTACCATCGGCGCCCGGATCGACGAAGAGACTCCCGACAAGGCCACCTTGACCTTCTGGGTTAAGGATACGGGCATTGGCATCTCCCAACAACACCTCGAGAATCTGTTCCAGCCCTTCAGCCAAGCAGACGCCAGCACGGCGAGGAAGTACGGTGGCAGCGGGTTGGGGCTGAGTATCTGCAAGTCCTTGATCGAGACAATGATGGAAGGCACGATTCAACTCGAGAGCGAGGAAAACGTCGGGACCACGGCCTGGTTCACCGTCACCTTCGAGAAAGCCAAGCCAGAAGTTGTAGCAGGTGACGAACAAGCGCTAGCCAACGGCGACGATGGCTTGTTGCCAGTTGAATCGGCCTACCATCAGCAACCGCCCAACTCCCAAAACTCTTCAGACAATACCGCATCTGCGGGCAACTCCCAAGCTTCGCACCCTCCCCTCCCCCCCGTCCCGCCAAACCTAACTCAGATCCCCAAGAACGAACTAAGGATCTGCATAGCAGAAGACAACGCCATCAACGCCAAGATTGCCATGCAGTACATGCAACGACTCGGTTACCCCAACGTTAACACGTACGAAAATGGCCTCAAGGCAGTTGAAGGCCTAAGGGAAAAGGCAAAAGAAGGCAAACCATATCATATCATCTTGATGGATGTGCAAATGCCGGTGCTGGACGGCTATGAAGCGACGAAGCTGCTGAGGAACGACGAGCTGGAGAGCGTGAGGAAGGTGCTGGTTATCGCGATGACGGCGAGCGCTATCCAGGGTGATAGGGAGAAGTGCCTAGCGGCGGGGATGAATGATTACCTGGCGAAGCCGGTGAGGGGGGAGGTGCTGAAGCGGAAGCTGGAGGCTTATTTGGGGGCTGGGGGGACGACGCCTGCTAGTGGAGGGCCGCCCGCTGCAGCAGCTGCTGCTACGGTTGGGGTTGCTGGGAATGGCCTAGTGGATAAGGATAAGGTTGTGGAGGTTGGTGAGAAGAGCAAGATTGAGGGAGGTGGGGAAAGGAATAAGGCTGGGGAAGATGAGGGGAAGAATAAGACTGCTGTGGCTGGTGGGGGCCATTGACTAGTAGATGCGGTGGTGGTTGGGTTGTGTGTAGTTGGTGCGATTGTGTGGTTTATGTATTGAAGAAGTTGTTGTGTTAAGTTGTGTGTCTGTTGTGTGAGAAAAGGAAGAAACAGGAAACATTTCACGAGCATTGCAAAGGGAAAGGGGAAAGGGATTTATTATCATTTTTATCATTCAAAGAAAGGTTGGAAATTTTGGGAATTTGTGGGGGGAGAAGAAAGAGAGAGATTTATCATTGTCATTGTTTGTTGTTGCTTTTATTGTTGTTGTTGTCTCTTACCTAGATACCTTTATGCATGCATATTTTAGGGTTTCCTTTTTTTTTTCTCCTTTTTTTTTCTGATGTCTACCTATCTACATGGCGGGGGTTGGTTAGGGGGTTTAAGGAACGGTGGCAAACTTGATTATATATGTATGTATGTACTTTATGTGGGTATCATTGTCATGTTTGGGAGCCGGTGTGGGGGGAAGGGGGGTTGGTTTCTGTAAGGGGCCTAGGTAAATAAATGTATACAAGTTATATACATGAAGCTTTGTATAAATGCGTTGTGCTTGTTTACTTTGTTGCTAAGATTGGTTTTGCAGATTATTAACAGGAAAATTGGGGAGGAGTGACATTGTCTTGAAGTCACCATCACTGTGACTCCTGGTTTTTTTTTTTTGCCCACCACACACACAGCTTCCATCATTGGAACTTGACAAGGACTGCCATATTCATTTAGTGGCATTATATCACATTAAACACCCCACCCTCCCAAAGTGAGGTAGTTCAGACTCAGACCGACACCACATAAGGTACCTATGCTTTGAAGCAAATGGAAAAAGTTGGTTTAGTACCCATAAACTCACATGCCGAGCCAGAACCAGAAGGAAGAAGAAGACGATGATGATCATAATAAGAGAGCACAGGAGGCGGTTGTTCAAAAGTCTTTTTTTGTTTGAGCAAGAGTTGGATGGAACTGCTCAAAACTGGCGGTTTACCTATCTTCTGTCGTCTCGGGAAAAGTTATACCCCTTGCTGCCTAGGTAAAATCCAAACCAGGTGTATAATGCAAGTGTCTCTTCGTTAGCACTGACGTCAATCCTTTTGTCAAATAAAGCATATACCTAGAGTACAAATTTTGAATGAACGCCTTATGCTAAATGTTCAAGACCGGGGTGGGGGGGTAGTTCAGAGTCAGATCAGAACTGAATTTTGAGTGATTGGAGTTGGATGGCGAGAGAGGCATATATATATACGAGCAGATGGGAAATAGGGAGAATAGGTCTACTGAGCTGGCCATTAGGCTAGTAACAGCACAGGTCAGGGAGGCATGGAGACAACGAGCCGCAGCATCACTATTACAACTGGATCTCACGGGAACTTTCGACAGAGTCAACCATACCCGGCTCCTTGCAACCCTCCGAGATCAAGGCTTCCCACAATGGCTAGTCCACTGGGTAAAAGCCCGGCTAACAGATCGAAAAGCCACGCTCTTCTTCGACGGTCAACAAGCTCAGGAAACCAGGATCCGAGCGGGAGTCCCACAGGGCTCTCCACTCTCATTAGTCCTCTTTATACTATATATCGCCTCCCTATACAAAGAGTTGAAAGAAAAACACACAGAAATAAGCCTGGTAGGCTTCGCTGACGACACAAACCTACTAGCCTTCGGAAAACATTCTACTATCAACTGGCAAAAACTGGAAAGAGCCTGGACTACCTGCTTAAAGTGGGCAAGGACTCATGGCATGGAGCTCAACCCGACAAAAAGCGAATTAATCCACTTTAACAAAGGCCGCACACAATGGATGGAAGCACTGCAGCTAACACAACAAACCGGCCAGGGCGAAGGACAAGGTAGTACAGAGGTTAAACCGAAGCCCCATGCCAGATTCCTAGGTATATGGCTTGACTGGAGACTCAACTGGAGAGCCCACGAAACCAAAGTATTGGAAAAACTGAAGACCCAGGACTTCGCCTTATCCAGGATTGCTGCTAAAACCTGGGGCCCAGGCCTGATCAGAGCCAGGGAGGTCTACACCAAGTGTATTCGAAGCGCTATCGCATATGGAGCTAGCAACTACCACCAGCCCACCACAACTGAAGGCCAGCCACAGGGCCCAGCGAGAAGATTGGCAAAAGCCCAGTCAAAGAACATCAAGATCGCTGATACAGGAGGCTTGCAATAGAATATACAAATGGTTTCAGAGACGCAGGCTAGGCCGAAAACCACTACATCCACAAGAATCTACGGCTATCGAAAGAGCTGCCGTAACTATCGGCCAGTGGGTCAGCCAAAACCAAAGGCAAGAAGGGGGGCCGGGCAGGCCGTTGTCTTCGAGGAAGCCCTTGGCAAGGAGAACAAGGAAAGTAGGGAAAGCAAGGGAAGTAAAAGAAGCAGAGGAAGCGATGGAAGCACTATATCGAACGTGGGAAACCCGATGGAAAAAGCAAACTGAGGGCCGGACACCAAGGATGGCAAACGAAGGACCACCGGACCTGCTATTCACTGATCAAGTGCTAAAGAAACACAGCGACCTTACCAAAGCCCAAAGCTCCCTATTAGTGCAGGCCCGTACCGGAGTAATAGGTCTGCGGGACTTCCTGTTCAAACAAAAAGTCCCAGGGGTACACGCACCTTATTGCAGCTGCGGAGAAGGACGGGAGACGGTCGTACACCTGGATATATGGTGCCCAACACCACCGAGACCTAGAACCTGGCGAAAAAAATATCATCCGCACCCACCGGGATCTTAGCCTTATAGATTTAGGCCGTTTATTGGAGTATCGTCTAGCGAGCAAATTAGAATTGGAAAAGCCCGAGGAGGGAGTAGACGAGGAGGAAGAGGAAGAGGAAGAGGAGGAAGAGGAAGAGGAGGAAGAGGAAGAGGAGGAAAAGGAAGAGGAGGAAGAGGAAGAGGAGGAAGAGGAAGAGGTGGAACAGGAGGAATAGGAAGGGGCGGCTGAAACCAATGTCGAAGACGGTCAGTCTTCAAGGCCTTACACAAGGCCTTTCTCTTATCTTGCAACTCTCTGGAAGCTTTTAAAACTTTATCTTTCCTTATACTTTCCGATATATGTTTTTCATCCGGCCTACATGGCACGGTTTTTTCCTACGTAAATAGCAACAGAAGGTCCGGCGCACTCTTTAAAAAGAAAGGGTAGAACGGTGTAGGAATAATATATATATAGTTATATATATCTTCTGAAAGAGCTGTATGTCTTCTGTTTCTCCTCTGAGGCAGTATCAACCCGCGCAAGGCGCGGAAGAGGGAGAAAACATATTGCCAGGATATATTTGTTTGGAACTATTTCTTAGAGGTTAATCAAGACTGCGTAATACTTGGTTGTTGATGTTGGTACTTGGGCGTGTATAACTGCTTTCTCCAAAATGCTTCGGCCTAAATACCAGTATTTGTATGCTACTAATTGTCGCAGCCAGTATCATGAGAGCTACAAGAGGTGGTGCGCTGACAGAGATGTGCGAGGGTTAATTCCCAAACTGACTCCCTGTAGCAAACTTACCAAAATACATCATCACCGTGACAGAGATGTCAAACCTGATGATGTCTCTCTGGCTACTGATGTCTCTCTGGCTACTGATGTCAACGAGCTGGCAGAGTATCTAAGCCGCTATTCGATATCAGAACAAGGCTGAAATACCAGACCAACTGACAACCTTGCTGTCATCACGCCAAAACCCCCCAACCCTTAATGGTAGATGCTAGGTTTTAAACAAGGAACTTTCATCCCCCATCTCCATATGTGAAATGCAAAGTGTGAATGTGATTCCTGTGTGATCCGAGACCTTGTCCTCAAATGTCAGCTTTCCAACCTCCCCTGGTCCCCTTCCTAGCGCGTGATTGATAGTCCAGGGTTCAGAAACAGAAAAAAAACGTGACGGCCCGCTTGTTGGTCGAGTCACGGCTCCAGGTCAGCACGCCGAATAAGGCAAGAAAAATCGGGGATCGGCAGGCCAGCTTTGGGGTGTGATAAAGCTTGACGGGCAGACTTACTTGACACCGATCCCTTGGGCTTTTGAAGTTCTCCTTTTTCCGTTCAACTCTTGAGGCTAGCAGTTGCGAGCAGATGGCAGGGATTAGATCTCATCGGCGGCACAGGCGGGAGCGCGAGTGGACGAACGGCGGGCATTTGCGGGGGATGATCATCGGGCAAGGGCGTTCGAGCATCCCGCCCGTCCGCCCGCAAAAAGGACCCGGCGCCGCTCGCTTGCCCTTGTTGACAAGCATTTAAGGAGATGCATTACCCGATCCATGATCCTTGGCCTTTGGAGGAACACACTTGTGTCAACGTCCTTTTGAAGCAAACCGAGATCCCTACGATCGACGATCGATTGGCATTCCACTTTAGATAGAAGGAAAATGGAAGAGCAAGGAGACAGCGGCTGTAGGACAATGTCTCGGGGCCGGGGACATAGGGGAACATGTGAGTTGTGAGGAAGCTTTTCTCTGAGACGGCAAACGAAGTCGTAACTATTGCCGGCTAGTGGAAAATCCTTCGAGATGCTGATATCCTAAAAAAGCGAGAAACGCGGCAAGCCCGTGATCAAGCGCGCCAGTGTGATGGCCTTCTTGTCACCGGACTTGGCAGTCTAAGAAGCTTTGCAGTGTGAAAGGAGGGTGTGATGCTCCAGCATGGTGTGGCAACGACATGGCCAATGAAAAAGACGTTGTATGCCACAAACTGCTTTTCGCTAGGGTTTCTCGAAGCCGAGTTGCGTTTTCCTAGGCAGTTGTGGAGGTGTTCGGCGGCGACCAGCAGCAAGCAGGTCTCGGAGACGAAGGGCAAAGAGTTGAGTTGTCTCACGCCGTCGGGACTGTTTCGCGGCGAGCTGCACCATTGCGCATGCTCTTCATGCTTCGAAAGCCCCAGCCCATACGCCTAAAGAGGTGAGACAGACGAGCGGTGAAGCCTGCTTGAATTGGCCTGCTGTGCCTGAATCAAAACGGGAAAACATTTTGTGTGGTGGATGGTGGCTGGCAATATCGAAACAGCTCGTGGTGAGCTCGTCACAATCCTATTGTCGAGGCAGGGGTCAACAACAACTCCTGTTGGATCGGGATCGAGGTGACCAGTACATATCTGCAGTCCATGACCTGTTGGTGTGTAGTGCAATGCACAGTTATGCTGCTAGATCTGGCAGTCAAAAGACAGGTGAGAAGACCAATGACGGGAGGCATAACTCATGCCAACTGACCACAACGTTCTGTGGTTGCGGTTGTCGTAATATCAATGCCGCGATGGATTCGCCATGTCGTGTATTCGAGTTAAATTGCGTATCGCAATTCACAGCGCGGCCTGTGAGCCGCAGCTGTATTTAACTCCCCATCCGTCTGTCGTTTCAATCTGATACCTTTCCAGCCGCAACACGAACCAAACAGAGACTTGAATTGGAATTGACGATGGAGGGGAGACATGGAATGGAGTGGAACTCCTGTCCTGTCTGCTGCCCCGCCGTGGAGAATTGAACGATGGGATAGGGAAGTGGTCAAAGCTTCTTCGGTTCCGCTTTGACATTTCTTCGACATCAATCTCGAT
The DNA here is from genome assembly GCA_033296915.1 of Triangularia setosa. Taxonomy (NCBI): domain Eukaryota; kingdom Fungi; phylum Ascomycota; class Sordariomycetes; order Sordariales; family Podosporaceae; genus Triangularia; species Triangularia setosa. The sequence goes on along the minus strand of MU866100.1, from coordinate 155,212 downwards.
TTCTTGCTAGGCCAAAGTTTAAAACGGCCACGGGCTTATTGTCGAGCAGCTTGATGCAGCTATCAAAAATCTCCGAGTCGTCCAGACTGCAGTAGTCATGTAGGTGGAAATTAATTGGATGTGAGTGTGTATCATTCATTCGACATACTTACAAAGCACTGATAGCTACTCTATCTGATCACCCCAGCTTGGACAGCAAAATTTCAAGGACAACGGTGCATCCCAGCCACCCGAGCCAAATAATAACCGACGGTGATGAAAAGCCACTGGTTTTGAAGCCTTTTGTCGTTGACGCCCTTGTACGATGCTGCCGATGACTCTCTCTGCTCGTGCTCGTGGTGTCTCAGCAGCACGACTCGCCCCGCGGGGGGGCTTCCAGCAGGATGGTGACCCAACGGGAGCTAGCTCACGCATTGGTTCGTCTGCTTGCCTCTGTGTTCCTGGAGGGCCTGCACGCACTTAAAGCCTCGGGTTGGACAGCATACACGACCATGTCAGGTACGCAGCGGTCCGCTAGGTTATGTGTGAGAGTGGGAAGTCTAAGAGCACTGGACAGACCCATGCTTTATCGGTTCAATGCGGCCGACGCCAGAGAGCCATAGCAACACAGGCGATATACAAGACTAGGAGGGAGCACGACGGCCATTCCCCGGGGAGAAATTAGGTATGGCCCACCTAACATGGCCGCCTACCGACCCTGACCCCCGTGTCAAAATCGTAACCTTGCAGGCTGGCCACATATTCCGGTCGCGGGGTAGAGTGGTCTAAACTACACTACATCCTGCGCATGGTATCGCTATGCATGGCATTTCGCGCAGAGGGTACAGCAGATGCTTGACTGATAGCTCCATTGGGTGGGAATTGGTGGGCTTAATGGGTTGGAGGGCGTTCGTCTCTCCACCTAGGACCCGACTGTTCCGGGGTAACCCACCCGTGCCTATGTAGGCCACTGGTTGGGGGTTTCATCGCCCGTGTGGTTGCGTGGTTGTGCGGCGTGCCTGCAGGTGAAATTTGGTAGCCAGATGTCGTCGAGGGTTAGGTGTGGTGCCTGGGTGGTATTGTCAGCTCCTTCAAGAGTGGCATATGGGGGTTAACACAGCACACGCACAACACACAGTGGTATCATTGGTACCATTGATGGCCACAGCTGTGGTGAGTGTCGATGAGACCATCGAGGGTCAAAGCGAGCAGTCTGATGGGGGTTCTGTCGATCACCTTCAACGGTGGTCTCTATGTAGGGCCGCTGTCCGCTGTATGCGTAAGGACTACAAAAACTGGACACCATCGGGTGATTGGGAAAGACCGTGGGCATGCATTGACAGGCCCCCTCCCACCCACAAAACCACTTGGTCTGAACCACGAGCTCGAGCTTCCGCAATGCTAAGGCATCTGGAATCTGGAAATCTCAGGTAAAGTGTGGACGGACCTGCATGTTGTTTGCTGATGGTGGGGTCCGTGGGTAAGACACAAAGCTTCGAGCCTCTCAAGTTTTTGACCCTATGTTTGAGGTTTGGGGGTTTCAGAATCTGTACACACCTCGCACCAGGCATTCGAGCAGCCTCATCAGTGGATTAGTTCAGGCTTCACCGCATTGGTCCTGTAAAAAGACGGTCTGCTCTGAATGGAGTCACGGGCAACCGTCATCAGACCGGTCCAGCCCGCTAGATCATCGCTAGACGGTGGGAGATCAGGGAAAGACCCTTCGGATAGTCCCTAGTGCTCGAGGGAATCTCCGAGGTCGATTCCATGGCATCTCTGTGTGATCTGAGTGGAAAGGATCGGACGGAACCAGAGTTGTCAGCTGGGCTGCTGAAATTATATCTCAAGAGACAGCAGCTCCATAGACCGATGCCAACCTTTTCTGCGACGCCTGGTTCGTGAAGCTCGGCTACGAGCGTCCCTGACCAGGAAGCCGGGGTCGTCAGCGTCCATGCCTTGGAGATCTGACTGGCCCATTGTTGGAGAAGGGTGCTCGACTCGAGGGCAGAACAATAGGATAATAGCGCAGGACGTATCGAAACATCAAAGGCGGGAGGGACGATAGCATCAGTGGCATCCTTGTCAGCGAGGGTGATAGCAATCATGATTGGTTTGAAGGGGCAGGGGTTTTGCAGCCAATCAGACAGGAGGGCGCTTAGACCCTTGATCTCCCCGCCGCCAATTCTGTTCCTCTTCCAGCCCTTCCCCACCCGAACCACCCCACGGCCCAACCGCATCTCAAGACGTCGAAATACCAAAGGACCGGATGAGGGAGATAATATGCTCTACAGAGTCAGCAGAACACAACAGAAACATGGAAGGAAGCAAACACCGCACCTGGATGACCACGAGACTTACTTTTCATAGCAGTGTATGTCCATATGCTCATCGAGATGCTGCCAGTAGCCATCCACACACAGCACAACTGCCCACTACTTGCCACAACTTCGTACAGAGTACAGAGAGGACCGGGTGTTCCTCTCCCAGGCACAGCCTGCGGGGCAATGATGGGCATTTTTAACAAGTTCGCATTGGCATTTGGGATTTGGCATTGGCACAGAGCACCCGCAGATCGTTGCAACCTCACCAGATACACGCCTGGAAAGGTACCGCTTACAGCCCCAGATTGGCTCAGTCCAGGACACTACGAACATGCCATTTCCTTTTTGTTTTTGCCGCAGGTCTGTCTTGCATTTGGACACCCATCAGCACGCCACCCACTCCTCTATGGAGTACTGACAGACAACTTTTTGGGTCATGGTGGTCTTGGTCTTGGGTTATGGGTCCTGCTTAGCTGTTGAGGTGCTACCTCGGGGGCCTCTCCCGAACCCACAGCATGGTTTTGGCCCCAAGCCCAAAAAATCGCCTCAATTCCTCGCCTCGTTCGAGATGACCACATCTGCGAATATCAATCACGCGAATACCACCGTCAGCTCTGGACGGCCAGCGGTCAGGTTCCAACATTTTTCAGAAAAAGTCGACTGTCTCGCTACGACTCGTCAACACCTCACAGGCAAAGCGGAGAGGCTAATTATGGCAATATTGGATGTATCCGTACATGTACCCTGTACCTACATCGGACACTCAAGTCGGAGCTACTACGCTTCCCGCCAGTCGCGAGTCCAGATCAAAGTCACTTTTTGCTCCTGCAGACCAGGGTCGTCTTTGAAAGAGCCCAATTGCAGGTGGCTTTTCGTGCTCAACCAGAACACCCCCCGGTCTGCTGCCGCTGCTAGACCCCATGTAGGGAATAGTCAATGCATATGTTGCCATCTCGCCCTCTTTCCGTGCAGCACCCAGGCGTGAAGGGGCCGGTTCCGCATCCGCTTCCCAGATTCGTGCATTTTTGCAGTCCAGTGCAGCGTGGCAGAGGCAGTGAAGAGCCAGCAGAGCATGGCAAGCTCTAATTTTATATGTTGTCCTGGTGCCTGTCCAGTGACAGCTCGAGCCCTCTTCCTGTGTAAGCGCCTGGAAGCATTAGACGATTTCTTCCAGAGCACATCCCCCTTTTTCTTACTCTCCGTTGCCTCTATTTCGTACATACATGCTCATGCTGCGTGCGACGTGCATGCTTCAAGCCAGAGAACTACAGAGTTGTGCAAGAGAAGCGCGGCAAACTCTTGAGGAACGGGACGGCATATCTCGTCCCTACACTGGTACCTACTTGCTGCCGCTGCTGTGGCCATACATTGAAGATCGTCTTGCCGCACAACAAGCGCCGAGAGCACGTCAAGCAACGCCCCCCCTGAGCTTCTTCCTCCAAGTCCCCACAGCACCCTATGAACCCATGAGGCGAGGCGGGTAACTTATCTTTGCCGCCCCCATACCACGAGCTGCCTACCC